>CM060253.1:9647035-9813389 GCA_030684275.1 Acipenser oxyrinchus oxyrinchus
CACGTCAACCTCTTCTCAAAATTATTATATTGTGGTAGAATCATATTGTTCTGAATTAAAATACTACTTCTGTTGAAAATATAGTACTGTACCAATAAAACCAACTACAGTACATCTAAATGGAAGAATCAACGTCTCCCTGTACAATTCCTCAAACGCAAGTCATATTTCTTCTTTGTACAAAATGTGTGTGTGTGTGTGTGTGTGTGTGTGCAGAGCGGGGGGTTGTTTGGGTGGTTACAACATGCTAACCTACATACACATCAAATCAGATTAAATAATCTGATATGCATCACACTCGTTTAACCATCACTGAAGTCAAAATTTTATAGGGTCAGATATGTGAGTGCTGACTGTATTCCATTATAATGTTTATGATGTTTTTCAGAATATTGCATACAATATCTCACCTTGAATATAACCAAACTCTATAGGCCAACTCTTAGAGGTTCTAAAGTCACGACAAGGATAAATATCAACATATAGGAGCTAACTATGCATCATGTCTTGACATAACATAATTTATTATGTACATAATACAATCGTATGTATATACAGTAACTGTAAACCAAATAGAGCCCTAGGGAATTGTCATAGAATATTGTTGCCATTGATATTGCCACTCCATTTTCAAGTGATTCTTAAACTAGTTTTCCACCTACAAATTGCTAAACTGTTACAATGATGCCTTGTAAAAGATTAGCACATTGTCCCCCTGGTAAATATATTTTGATTACTGTATCAGTCTGTTGCAGGTTGAAAGCCTTCCATGGAATAAGGTTGACTATGTCTGGCATCAGACAATAGTACATGCAGACACACATGCAGACTTTTAGCAGCTCAGGTGCTGAGAAAAACTGGAGAAACAGAAGGCTTCAATTTCTCATGGCTGATTTTTCTCCTTGACATAAAAGGGCCTACTCAGGTATTCTCTCGAGGATCCTTCTAATTAACTTAAAATACTTTCTTTGACTACTTGAAGAAGTTAATGGATAGAGCTTCATGAAGTGGTCCAAGGTTGCAAGCTGCTAACATTGTGTAGCTCCATTGCTTTGACACTGTCCTCACAGAGCAGACTGAACATGAGTTTTCTGAAATGTTTTCTTTTCTTTTAAACTAATATAAACTGACAGAACCAAGCTTTTGTTTTAAACATCTAGCTATGCTTAAACCATGCCAGTATATACTGGTGGCCATGAATATTACATTACCTTAAATTCTTTTCAGCCATTCTTAGCGTATTTGTGTTGCAGTAAAATATTTAGATTAGGTAAATATGAGTGAACTGCTAGGAAATACCAAGCAAGAAGATAAAGCTTCAGTGTGGATTCTGACTTATGTTTGGAATAATGAACTGGGCACAGACAATAACCAAGCCTATTGCGTCCATACCAAGACAGCGTAACAAAGGATAGGATCTGTATAGAAGCTTTTCCAGAGGGCAGGAGAGTTCAGTGTCTATTAGGGCTACCACTTGGCTTCATAATCTTGGGACCCTTTAGAAAAGGCCAGGTTTTTAACTCCCCTCTCGTGACTAATCACTCTCCCTGTTTAAAATCTTGGGTTAGGCCTCACTTATTTGTCTGTGTTGCATGGAACCAGGCGTTCCTCCCCTTTGGAGGTGGTGTCCCATCCTCCTCACCACGATGTGAGGGTAACTCCATTGGAAAAATGGGGAAACCTAGGCCAAATCATACCCTTGCTCCATGAGACACTTTTATCCAAAGCGACCTACAGAGACTTGGGGTGAACTATGCCTCACAACTGCTGCTGCAGAGTCACTTACAATAGGACCTTGGTTTTATGTCTCATCTGAAGGACAGAGCACAAGGAGGTTAAGTAACTTGCTCTGGGTCACAAGTGGCTGAGCTGGGATTGAACCTGGTAACAAGCCCCTTTCTTTAACCACTGGACCACCAAGCCTCCTCATGCATTAAGTCATTGCCACTCCGAGTCACTTGGCAGTCTGTATGAGAGAGGCCCAGGAATGGTAGAGCACTGAAGTGTTTTCCAAGCTCAGGGGTTAAGTTCTGCCACTAATGTGTCTGACAAATGCTACATACCACAAACTAATTGTAGAGAATGCAAAAGCTAAAAAGAAAAAAAAATATATATATATACAGTACTGTGCAAAAGTTTTAGGCAGGTGTGAAAAAATGCTGTAAAGTAAGAATGCTTTCAAAAATAGACATGTTAATAGATTATATTTATCAATTAACTAAATGCAAAGTGAGTGAACAGAAGAAAAATCTACATCAAATCACTATTTGGTGTGACCACCCTTTGCCTTCAAAACAGCATCAAGCATCAATTCTTCTAGGTACACTTGCACACAGTTTTTGAAGGAACTCGGCAGGTAGGTTGGCCCAAACATCTTGGAGAACTAACCACAGTTCTTCTGTGGATTTAGGCAGCCTCATTTGCTTCTCTCTCTTCATGTAATCCCAGACAGACTTGATGATGTTGAGATCAGGGCTCTGTGGGGCTATACCATCACTTCCAGGACTCCTTGTTCTTCTTTACGCTGAAGATAGTTCTTAATGACTTTCGCTGTTTGTTTGGGGTCGTTGTCATGCTGTAGAATAAATTTGGGGCCAATCAGATGCCTCCCTGATGGTATTGCATGATGGATAAGTATCTGCCTGTACTTCTCAGCATTGAGGAGACCATTAATTCTGACCAAATCCCCAACTCCATTTGCAGAAATGTAGCCCCAAACTTGCAAGGAGCCTCCACCATGCTTCACTGTTGCCTGCAGACACTCATTCGTGTACGCTCTCCAGCCCTTCGTGAACAAACTGCCTTCTGCTACAGCCAAATATTTCAAATTTTGACTCATCAGTCCAGAGCACCTGCTGCCATTTTTCTGCACCCCAGTTCCTGTGTTTTCGTGCATAGTTGAGTCGATTGGCCTTGTTTCCACGTCGGAGGTATGGCTTTTTGGCCGCAAGTCTTCCATGAAGGCCACTTCTGACCAGACTTCTCCAGACAGTAGATGGGTGTACCAGGGTCCCACTGTTTTCTGCCAGTTCTGAGCTAATGGCACTGCTGGACATCTTCTGATTGCGAAGGGAAGTAAGCATGATGTGTCTTTCATCTGCTGCAGTAAGTTTCCTTGGCCAACCACTGCGTCTACGGTCCTCAACATTGCCCGTTTCTTTGTGCTTCTTCAAAAGAGCTTGGACAGCACATCTGGAAACCCCTGTCTGCCTTGAAATTTCTGCCTGGGAGAGACCTTGCTGATGCAGTATAACTACCTTGTGTCTTGTTGCTGTGCTCAGTCTTGCCATGGTGTATGACTTTTGACAGTAAACTGTCTTCAGCAACCTCACCTTGTTAGCTGAGTTTGGCTGTTCCTCACCCAGTTTTATTCCTCCTACACAGCTGTTTCTGTTTCAGTTAATGATTGTGTTTCAACCTACATATTGAATTGATGATCATTAGCACCTGTTTGGTATAATTGTTTAATCAAACACCTGACTATATGCCTACAAAATCCCTGACTTTGTGCAAGTGTACCTAGAAGAATTGATGCTGTTTTGAAGGCAAAGGGTTGTCACACCAAATATGGATTTGATTTAGATTTCTCTTCTGTTCACTCACTTTGCATTTAGTTAATTGATAAATATAATCTATTAACATGTCTATTTTTTGAAAGCATTCTTACTTTACAGCATTTTTTCACACCTGCCTAAAATATAAAAAAATATATATATATATATATATATATATATATATATATATATATATATATATAATATCAGCAGTCTCATCTTCAAGTTATTACCTGATAGGGGTTGAAATAGTATTTATATGTTTGTTGATTTAAGATGTGTTGCACCATATGCAGATGACATGTGCATGTATTGCTGTACCTTTCCCAGATAAGAAATGGTGCAATGATCTAACATTGGGCTTTATTCTGCAAGAAAGGGCATTTCTTGAGATAGATTAATGGTGCAGCACATTTTTAAAGATGCAGTCCCTAAGGTTTTAAAATCCATTTTCTACTCTTTATTATTAACATTTAACCTCAAATACATTTTCTTTACTTTGAAATGTCTCTCAAGGCAAACACAATATGACATCTCTCTCCTCCAAGCTGGTCCACAGTTTTCTTTGCTGGAGAGAGATAGTCTAATTCCAGTTAGCACGTCACTTACACATGCTGTGCCACCCTGTGTTACTGACAATGGGGTACAGGTGAGAACTGGGGGGTCTCTAGTACCTGCAGGAGACAGGATGGTGGAGAGAGGTACACTATAGTGTTGTAAATTGAGACATGTTTCAATTGAATAATGCTGTGCAAGGGGCACTGAAGCTAATTAAGGGTAGGTAAATGGATTACCTTAATTATTATATAAAAGTAAAGAATGTTACTTTGTCATAATAACCCTAAATGTAACCACTTCTCACTGTCTTCTTGACTGAAGAAATAAGAAGGCATTTAGAATGGAAATAGGGTTGGCTGTTGTGTTCCCACTTGAGTGAATTTTCAACAATGAGTCAAGTCTAAGCTGTGTTGCTGAAAGCAGCTTTTCTGACAGGATCCTTTCTTTCCATTCATGCTCCAATGGAATTCTCTTAATCTGTGGAATTTGGAAAATATACGGAAAACAAGCAAGGAACATTGGTGACCCCACTGCCCTTCTCCAAGTATGAAAAAGAAACAACAACAACAACAACTTGAGTCCTAAATGAGACACTCATGAGTTTTTTAGAAGTATGAACTGGAAAGTCAAGGAAAACTCTGGTCAACAACATCTTCAGTGAATGGGTACGAGTGGATTCGGAGTGAAAAACAGATTTTTCTATTGTAATTACTCAAATGCTATTGCAAACTACAGCTCTCCTTGTAGGGAGTTATAAACAAAGCTGCCTAAAACCACTCTGTTTATGCATGATGGTGCTAACACACATAGGGCTTGCTCAGTCTTCACGTGGAAAGAGATCAGAATAAGATCAACAATGTAGCCTGACAACCCCCGACATAAATCCATTCCAATAAGGTCCAACTTGTGCTCGAGAAGGCACATCTCCCAGGGCCAGAACGTCAGCTGAGCTTGAAAGTGGAGCCACATTCCTCAAGAATGCATACCAGCAGTTACTATTAGCCACTGGATACCACAACAAGTGAAAGTGTTACACAAGGAATAGGGTGCAGCCGCACATTATTATTGATGGCAGAACATTACCTCACCTCACTAGTAAAGGATTTTGAGTGTAGCTATTTCATATGAAGAGTCTGTTTAGTTCTGAATACTCTGAATATATATTTTGCATGGCTTTACATACATGCATTGCAAAAAGGGTTCTGTATTATATCAATAAATGATTCACACATATTGATTGTCATATGAAAAAAATGAAAAGTAAATTGATTATAAAAAAATATTTGGGTGGAGGTCAGGTGCAAAGAAATAATAATAATAATAATAATAATAATAATAATAATAATAATAATAATAATAATAATAATAATTATTATTATTATTATTATTATTATTATTATTATACATTCTTATAGTTCCAATGCTAAGCCATGCATTTTCATCACAGGTTAAAACATTTTTCAAATGTATGATATATTAATACCAGAGACATCACACAATCATGACAGAAACCTGAACTGACTGTAAAACTATCCCAGCTGGGGGAGACCCAGACAAAAAACTGGCAGCAGAGTTATATCTCACCCATGCCTCAGTGCGAGTCTCTCTGAGGATTGTTCCCCTTTATATTGCTTAATGGTTAGAAAAACAAACCCTGTAATGTCTCTTACAAAAACCTAATGACCATCTAAATTTAAATGATATTCATGTTTAATTAATGTCATCCCACATGGTTATTAATACATGAATATGCCTTCTACTGGAGCAGTACCACATATAACAGCAACAAATGAATATATTCATTCTTGAACAGATATTATTTTGCTGTTATTAGTCCCTGAATTTTAAATCATGTTCCTGGTAGAACCCCAACTAATGAGTGAGAACTGCACTTACAATTCTCCAGAGAGCAGCCTCTCAAAGTCAGAATGTAAACAAATCAAAACACTTTACACTGCATTACCATGGAGATGTCATGTTGAGAGTGGTTCCTCTTCCATTGTTTGTGCGACAGACCTGCTAGGCCTTGTCAAAACAAGAGGTAGAAGAGAGGTACATATTCAATTTGAAAACTTGAGTCCAGGAGGATGAATTACACATATCACATCACCTAATTTGAAACAAAATAAGAAAAACTTAACATCCTTTCTTGCTTTTGATTTATTTTAAATTCTCCTCCTCTTAAATTATTTTCCTTGAGGAAATGTTTCAGGCTTTTATATACCATAACAATCAGCTTAAAAAAAACTAAATCATTACAATTTCTGTGTTGTGGCGGTTAGTCCTGAATCCTAAAATATTGTATTGGATATACTGTGGAGAATATCCAATACAATATGTTTTTTAATATAACTGGTACAATACAGAATAGAATAGTGTACGCTGAGACCATTGCAGTGCAGAGTAAAACATTGCTCCCCGCTGAGTCTTAACAGCATTGCGACTGGATGTTTACAGTGAAAGCCAATAATGATCTAATGGGACTGCAGTTCCCAGACTTACATCTTGGTATGGAAAGAACTCTTGGAAAAGCCTCTCAGTAGCTCCTGTTATAAATTGTCTAACCATCGATTCCCAGGATGCCTTTTTTTTAGAGAAGCCACACATGTGGTTTATCCTTCCTCTGAAGACAGAAAATACATTGCAAATGTGTTCATCACATTTTCCCACAGATGGATTGTTCCATTTGGCTGTTAAATTATCCCAGTGATATATTTATTTGTTGTTTACTGTAAATGTTAGGCTTACCATAACTACACCTTCAGCAATAAAAAACACATGTAAGCCTTTTATATGAGAAGGTTTATATTGATTGTTTCAGGACATTTAGATTGAATGACGACTGATGTTTTTGGTAAGAAATATTTCAAGCCAAGGACCACATTTACAAAAGGGCTCTAAATGTAGCAGTATCGTGCACATTCAGTAGTGAGCCTAACGTGCACCATAAATCTAAATGGACTGCCCCATTTACTAACAGACAATCCATTAATTTACATGTACACTATTTGGCTAATTTACATACTTGTGACCACTGTGATATAAAAAGCCCCAGCAGTCCAGACATATCTTTTGGTCAGTGGCTTATTGTGAAAGGTGGAGGTGACTTACATTGACCAAAAATGAGCGATCAGCAGACGCAGCCCTCCGCAGGAGACAGGCAGAGGCAACGCAAACTAAAACTGCACACAGAGGAGTTAGAAATTCTAGTGGAGGAGGTTGTTTTAAATTAGAATACCTTGTTTGGTCCAGCCTCTTCCAAAACTCCTACTTCCAGAAAGCAGGCAATATGGGCAGCCATACAACACAACGTAAATGCCTTGGGTCACAGCCAAAGAACCATAGGCATGTTAAAAAAACATTGTGAAATAATTACTGCAATGTAGAAGGTGAAATAAAACCATTACTCTCATTGCTATGGATATGATTTTGTCACAATAACAGGAATAAGCTTAAATTTTAATGTTAACATGTATTCCTTGTCTGATGTAAAAAAAATAAAAATAAAAAAGCCCACTGTGTTGCAATATAAAATTATCGTGGGCACTACCCGGATAGCCGGCATCCACATTCAGGATTCTCATTTAAGAGTCACACACCAATTGTACATTCAGGGAATGAAAATACTTCCTATTCTGGAAAATATGTTCCTTTTCACTTGGTGGTGACAGTGCTGTGTGAGTACAATCAATAGCACCCCTCACAGTGCGCAAGCCTGCAACCTAGTAGAAGCCCACTTTCACTTCCTGTTGGGAAATGTAATATAATTTCCCATGAGCTTCAGCAGGGCACGCAGTGCCTGCCGGTGGTTAATGTCTGGTTTCCAAACTAACTAATTATCGCTCACTTTAACCCACAGTAAAACAGGTTTAAAAGGCACCGCATATCAAAAGGACACAGTACTGCATCTCCAGCCCCGCCCCACCCCTTGTTCGATGTATTTTTCACATACCTCTTTATAGTAGTGCATACCGATAAATCATCTCCTGATCACTCATTTTAATCACCAAACTCCTAAATAATACGATCTAAGTCATTATTTTATTACTATAACATCTAAAAAAAGCTCTGCAAATGTCTGTGATATTCTTTGAGTGCTGGATGCAGAAGCAGCTATCTTGTTTGTTTATGTCCGTGTTATCTATGTGGTGCCGGGGCTATCTGTATTCATGAGATATGCCCCTTTTTTCTGGCTTCTCCCGGCTCCTATCAGTCTCACTTAGCCGTTGAATGGTTTTCTCGGCTTTTTCCGGAGAAAAAACGACTAAGAGACCTGTTTTTTACGTCTTTTTGATGATGTCGGACAGGGTCCGACATTGGACTGGAAAGGGAAAATTGCAATGTCGGACCAGGTCCAACATAGGACCGCAAAGGGTTAAAAGTGCACGATTATCGCCCTTTAGTAAATACGGTGTGAATAAAGCTCATCTCATTATTCAGAGCAGGGTGCCTCATTTAAATACATTATGTATTACCATACAAATCAGTCTGAGGCATAATATGCCCACTATTTCACGCGATAATGAATAAAATTGCAAAAATAAATAAGGAAATCAATGAATTGCAATTATGGGGCAGCATAATGTTTAGTGCCCTTTCATAAATGAGGCCCCTAATTTAGTATGTAACATTCCCGCCAGACATGTCTCAGGGAAACTGTCGACTTCAGTTCCTGCTTTCAATTCAATTGCAATTACTTTGTTGCAGACTACATCAAAGCATGTTTAGTTTAAAAGTGTTTCGTTGACAGGTCTCTTTCTTCATTTTTGGCCGCCATGAAAGTGTAATTTGCTAATTACAATCTTTTCTTTTTTTTATGGAAGCAGTGCCAAAAAAAAACAAAACATTTTTGGCACAAAAGAAACACACACTGCTGCTAATAGCACAGTGGCGGAATCCAAAGCCAAATCAATAAGCTACGTTTTTGAAGGATGGAAATTAAAACCGCTTGTTCTCCAGCTTGATTTATTGGAATGTCATCCCTGAATGATCAAATTGCTCATCTGGTTAAAATCTGTGTTACCTCAGATTACATTGTTCAAAAAGCCTGAAATGAAAAGACCTTAAGAAAAAAACTGAATTTGTTCTTGTTTTTATTATGCTTCTGGATAAAGGAAAGTAACACTGCTTGTATTGAACAATCACAAACATAAAGCCCTCCACTCTCCTCCCATAATAGAGTGGTATTTTTGATGAATGGTACAGTTCTGTCATTCCTGTGTGGCTCTGCTGTGGTTTAATAGGTTCAATGTGTTAATGTAACATTACTCAACAGGTTTCATTCAACTTTATGAAGCAAAATTAGTTAATTCTATAGGGTGATGTAAAACTTTTGGCCATAGATATTGGCTCTAGGGTTCCGTGGGTGGTTATGCTTCACTAGGTTTATATGTACGTACAAGGAACCAATCATTTTTGAACTGCTTATTTTGAATCTGACAGCAAATGTGCAGCAATGCCAAACTCAATCAGGTTCAGAGGACCAATCTGATTTCAACTATACACGCAGGTATTGCACAATTGTTTTGTTTGTTTGTTTGTTTTCCAGCTAAGGCCTTCATTAGTGTAACGTACTGAGAAAAGACATTCAAAAAGTAAAAATGTTTGTATAATAATTGTACCGGATATATTGTAATAACATCAGTGCTGCTGTTCCAGGTAGAACAGTGTTATATTACTATTGATTGCTAATCTGATCCTGGTAAATTGTGGTCACAAGCTGTGCAAAGCACCAACCACACAGGAGGGGCCCTCGATGGAAGAGAATAGTTTAACACCTATGTTTCTGTACATGGTAAACATTATGTGCATCTGTGTGCTGGGAAATTCAGCAACATTGAACAATAAAAGTATAAAATTCACATTCTGGGTTTCTGTGTGGCTCACCTGGTAAAATAATGGCCGTGTGATGTGCAGAGTCAGTTATATGGTCAGGGTAGCAGGTTCATGTCCTGGCTGTGCAAAGTCACCAGTCTTTACTGAAGATGGCTCTGGTGCTCCCACGGGATAGAGAGGCAAATCCAACTGGCCCTGTTTCTCTACATCATACTACAGAGGACCCTATTAGCCCAATGCCTAGTGAGCAGGGCTGGCCTTTGTCCACCTGAGAACTGTAGCTCGCTGTTCCTCAGTGTAAAGAGATAATTGTCTTGGTCGTGGGATTGGATGCCCACTGACCTTCAGTTCATCTGAGCTGTTGTGGGAAATTGCTGCAGAGAGGTAAAATAATCAGGCATTCTATACTGGTGTGAAAATCAGGGGTAAAATAAATGGGCACTTAATTTTTAAAAAATAATAAAAATATCTTTATTTTTATATAGCGCCTTTCATAGTGGACCACCATCACAAAGCGCTTTACAGAGGTAGGCTGTGAACTGTGCATTATATGCAGAGTCACTTACAATAGGACATTGATTTAACATCTCATCTGCAGGAAGGAACATAAGGAGGTTAAGTGACTTGCTCAGGGTCACACAGTGAGTCTGTCAGTGGTAGAGGTGGGATTTAAACCAGTGACTTTCTGGTTACAAGCCCTGGACTTTAACCATTGGACCACACTGCCTCCTAAAATCACATAAATATCCCTGGTTGTCCAGGCTGAATCTATTAAACCTAGCAGCACATGCATTATCCATGGAAAAAAAAACATTGACAGCTGTACACACTACCTGCCTTTTATTAGAGCAGCAAGATTTCAAACTATTAATAAATAATCAGGAAATGTCAATGTTTGATTAGCATTAGCAAGCCTGCTATGACAACACAAACTTCATTTTTGTGGCATTTATAATGAAAATCATTGGGAGTATGGTATAATTCTTATTTTTTATTACAAACAAACATGCAATACAAACCCTCATACCCAGAAGAAGGCCACTTCTGTGAATTTTTAAAATATTCAATCAATCTATCTTTATTTTATATATTGCCTTTCATAGTGGGCCACCATCAAAAGTAAACACTGTTTTCAGTCAGTAAGTCTTAAGGGAGTAATCATTTGTAATGCTTTAAAAAACATTAGCTCTCATTAGCAAACTAACACTTTCTCAAGTTTGTAGTTTGTTTAATTTCTTAGTGTTCATACTTGGTCTGTTTAAAGGGTTTGATCCAAACTCGGTACGGTTTGGTACGATTCGGTATGTTTTAAGTGTGAACTTTAGAAATGAACCGTACCGAGTCAACCTAAAGAGGTGGTCTCGGTCCATTTGGCAAACTAACCGAGAGTGGTTCGCTTCCTAAACCCCAATGTGAACATTTTGCACGTAGTTTAGTTCATATTCTGAGGAAACAAGTAGAGCAAAAAACTAAATGTCTCTGATAGAAATTTGGTCAGACACCAAAATCCAAGCTGAACTGGCCAAAACTCACAAAAACATTAAACTATATTACGCTGCTTTATCGGGATGCCTTGGGAGATGTAAAAATATCCAGAATAAGCGGCTGTCCCAATTAAACGAGAGGCATTTGAAAGGACCTTAGTCACACTTATATTCATAACTTATCAACATTACAAAAGAAAATGAAATCACATCACAAATAATTTGAAATTCATGCAGGAATTGTTCCTTTCATTCCTAAACAAAATAAATTGCTGTTTTTTTTTTATTTCTAAATGAAATGAAAAAGAATGAAATCGTATCTTATCACAAGATGAACATGCGATGTTGACACGCCAAATTTCTTTGCCACAGTAGCCTGAAAAACCACAGGAGACTCCATCCAGCTCCTTTAAGAGTTCAACCTGGTTTATGCAATTTACGCAAGTCACAGTGTAATCACGTAATCACTGTACTGCGCTACGTGATCCTGTCTTGCTCTGGAAAGCGATCCCCGGTCATCATTTGAAAATACTATATTCTAATTAAACAAAGTGACTTCCCAATTAAATGACATAAATAGCATTCGGAAGAACTGTCCCCCAGAGTTCTGTCCCATTTAAGCAGAAACCAGTTTATCAGTGTCCTGATTAAGTGCTGCCGAATGTATTTTCGCAAAGTCTGAATGAGATGGGTTTTAATAGAAACTGTGAACAATGCAGGCTTCAGCTGAACAATGCAGGCTTCATCTCACGACGAGAGACGTATTAAGAAGTGGAGCATCTGCAGCAGTAAAACCATAACTAAACGAACTGAGTGCACCTGCAAATTGTGTCATGAACACAAATAACTGAAAAAAAAAATGGAATGCATCCTGTCAAACTCGGTCCATTTGCTGGCAGATAAGTTTGAACAGCAGGCAAATTGATACATTGATTCAAACTAAATGAACCAGACTGAGTCAGTTTGAAACGGACCCAGTGTGAATGCAGCCCTAGACCTTATTGTCAATTTGAATTGGGTGAAGCCCATTTATTCAGCCACCACACTGTCTGTGGAACGGGTTCTAGGATCCCTTTATGCTTTATCTGCAGCAATATCATGATTCAGAGGGGTCCAGAAAACCACAGTCTACAAGGAAATAATAAGGGACAGTTTTCATGCGAATAATTTACCCCCATTTTTCTATCCATTTGAAATACTTTAAAAAACTACTTATGTTTTAAGTTATTCTTAGAACCAGTAATAAATCTGCTTTATATTTAGTGTTGACTCATCCTCTAATTTACTTAAATTTAGATTTCCTAATGGAGGGTTAACTCTGACAGTTTATGATTAATGTGATGGGTTAAAGGTGAAATTAGAGTCAAAAGGCACCTCAATGCCTTTCAAAGTTGATCCCTGTCTAAGCGTTTTTTTATTTCACTGGTATGTTGTGAAGACCATGGAAGAACATTTCTGACTTGGGTGCATATGCGGTGTCAAGACATCTCAGCTACTCAACAGTACTTGACTGGGAGTAAGCAAATACCAGCGCACTAGAGAATGACCTCTTGCACATAAATTACTCATGCCTCTGTCAGGTGATGAAAAAGAAATGAAAAATGAGGTACTCAAAAAGAAAAAAACAGCTTTCACAATGCTATCCTCAATTCACACTTTTTAAAACAATATATTATAATACCTTTGGAAAAGAGGAATACTTTAAAAGAAAAAGATTATGCCAAAAATAATTAAGTTAGTGAGAGGTACTGGTTGCCATAGCAGTATGCACCTGTCATACAAAAAATGCTCCCAAGTCTGGGGAAGCTGTACCATGTACTTGGAAACAAAGAAATGCAGTGCCTAACAAAATATGTCAACTAACCAAAGGAAAGTTATAAGGTTACAAAGTATTTCTACTCAAGGTTCCCACTTTGATTTTAAGCTCAATTAAGTAAAAGAAAATTCTGCCAGCATTTAAACTTGAACTTTCCTGAGGGAGGATAAATGATGCCTCCCAATAAACAGATTCAAGGCCAAAGCTTCCAGTAATCTTCCATGCAGAAACTGAAGCAGTTGGGGCAAAATAATGGGAACCCATTATAATGTGACTCTAACCCATATTGACCCATCTTGGTGTGTGGATATGTTGCAGTAGATTATGTCATGGTACACTACACTGACTTCAGCAGTGTTTGTGAACTAGTCTAAGTTGGAAAAAAATACTTTTTTTTTTTTTACATTTGCTGCCACTATTTGGGAATCCAGTGTTTTTCAATGGGTCATTATACCCTATGTGGCAAGCTGCTATTTTCAGAACAGAATTCAAACAGAATTCAGACCAATCCATTTCACTTCTCCATTGAATTCTGATGGTGCTTGGTCTTGGTTTGGGACTATTATGCACATAGGTAAACTTTCCATTACAATATATTATCATTTTCCAGTACAGACCTTATTAAAGTAGGATTCTGGAAGAAGCAGCCAGCACCTCTTATTCAGAAAACCAGAACTCAATAGGGTCTGTTTATGTTTACACCAACTGAAGCCCCACAAACTAGGATACCAAGAAAACAGATCAACTGACTACCCAGCCAATCATTTGACTAATACAGAACATTCCACCATTCAGCTAAAATACCAATATATCCATGTATGATATTCAACCTAATATTCATTAATCTTGGCCTTCATATTCCTCTAGATTCCTATTGATAGTGGATATGGCATCCCATACATTTGATATTTAGACTGGCTGTCAGGGTAGGAGGAATTTATCATGCAGGAGTTTTGACCTCTGTTGGAATTTGACCAGAAACACCAGGGTTAACACCCTCGCTTTGAAAAAGTGACACAAGGTTAAAAAATGTCCAAATAGTAAACAGATCTGGTTGGGTGGTTAGCCTTGGTTTGGGGCTCTTATGCACATAGGAAAGAGTCTTTTTGTGCCACCAACACCCTTTACTGCACTGCAGCACCTGCAATTCATTAGAGGCTGTCTATCCAAATATTGACCAGACTTAACTCTAAGGTCAGTCAAGATCATAAGCCAAGTTAGATCCAGGCTTATTGGGGGTCATTTGGGGACATTTATTCTGGTTAACAGGTGGAATGTTTTAAGAACAGATAGTGAGTATTCAACATTGGAGAGAATGAATGTAGATGTAAAAAAAACCCCAAAAAACAAAAGAAAAACATCAGCTGGTACAGTACAACTTTTGAATCCCAAACAAGATCTTTAATTCAGGTGGTAAAATTCGAACGTCAATGGAAAAAGGGTGCTGATGCCAAGATTGAGACCAATTTTGGTTACTTACAATAAAACTGGGTGGTCCAACCAATACATTGCTGAATTTGCACCCTCTTATTAAAAAAAACAATGCTTACACAAACAATGTGTTACATTAATTAGGCTATTTCATAAAACTAAACAGAAACAGATCACAATACGCTAGCCTGCACTGATGCCAGAGGTCCAATGGAGGAAACCTGGCTCCTAATCCCAGTGCACTATAATGCTGGAACTGTGTTTCTTTTGCAGCTGTGCTGTTATGGTCTCAGGTAATACACAAACAGGAATGGTCAAAACCAATTACTTTACTCATTTAATAGTTCTTTCAAGCTATATTCAAATGTACAGTAAAGTAGCGATGAGTTAAAATCAGCTGATAACAAATGACATTATGCAGATACCACACAGGAGAAGGCAGGTAAGCCCCAGTGTTTGACTTGCAGGACATCAAGTGAATTAAGTGTAGTTCCATGACATAATAGGGTTTATTTTGATGATCTGAAAAGTGGCAGATCTACATGCTGCCCTATTAAACTCTGACCCTCCAGACAAAAATGTATTCAGTATTAAACCAATTACACAGACTTCTTTATTGCCTCATTAGACCCTCACTAAAGCACGCAGGCTGGCTCTCTTAATGCTGTGACAGCTGAAGACCAGACCAACCTGTTAGTTTTTGTTAAACCTCACACAGACTGCAGCACTGTCTTTATAATTAGCTGCTATTTCTCCTTTTGCCTTTCTGTATCAAGTTTTTTGAAGGGCCTATAAAGAACTTTCTATTCAATCCAAACCTGCCAGTTTAATACCTTAATTACATTTCTTGCAATAACAATAATAAAATATACAGTAAGATGTCAAATTACTTTAGGGTCACGAACAAGCGGATAACAAGAACAGATTTGTTCAAACCATATACAGCCAGAGTCAGTTTATCTTTAAAAATATATATTAAAGGAAATCTACAGTTTGGCATTTCAATCACTTTCTACCATTACCGCAGAAACAGCAGAATACAACTTCCAAAAAATGAATAAAGTAACACAGAAACCAAAACAGGAAATGATAAAGCACACAATACTCTTTCATTGTGGACGCTTCACTATATATACATATATATAAAAAAGAAAATAGTAATGAGAATCGACTATATAGAAAGATTTTTAAAACTACATTGTCCAACAATTAAACATTTTACACAAAAAACATCAGTGTTGTGGTGTTTGTTTCCTATTATCTTCCATTAAAGTCCATTATAATGTTTTTGTTTGTTTGTCAGTTTGTTTGTTTACATTCATTAGAGTAGGCTCAGCAGTAGAGACACATAAACCCTCCCTCCATGAAACCCTCTTCATACCATGCCACTCTGTGAACCAAAAAGGGAAAGGCCAATGGTATGACAGCAGGTCAAAATGGACATAATAAAATCCCAAAAAGGGGATGGCCACAGTTTTAAACTCTTTTAAAACACACGCAAAGCTGTTATTTTCAAAGGCTAAGCTCATATAAAATAGATAAAGTTTAAAATGATATAAATACATTAACCTTTATATTTTACATTCAGCTTTATATGAGGTAAACATCACGTAGGCGTCTTGGTCCTGTGGAGCCAGTATAGTCTGTTTAATATTCCTCAACAGCTGAAATTTTAAGGTCATGTCTGCAGGTCACACATATGCTTAGAGGAAATTGGAAAAAAAAAAATCTGGAACTAGTACTAAATATACATGAGTTAAGTAATAAACTAATTTCAAAATCTTTATTGTTTTTTTCTGAATATGTCCAATATTATAGTGTATGACTTTTACTATGCAGTAAGTTAATTATCAAGTAGACTTGAGATCTGCCATTTAAATACAGTGCTGTTATAAGTGGAGCCTAGAGAACAGTACAGGAAAGTAATAATGAACTAAAGGAAATCATTTAGTTACACAAGGGGCCCAACAGCACTCAATCAGGATCAGGAAATATCCCTGCATTTCTCTTTGACCTAAATGAAAAGATTTAAACCTAAGCCAGGTTGATGCTATTCTAACCCATTCTAATTCCTTACAATCAAAGAGCACATTTGATTAAACTCAGATGTATTCACGAACTAGGCAGAATAATAAATGGATGCTTAGTAATGGCAACTGTTATGGTAATAACATGTACACGTAAAAGAAGTTCCTATACCGGTATTAGGCATTAGTCTTTTTTTAAGGATTAATGTATTTCACACCTTGCATAATTGAAACGCAATTGAAGGGCACAGTGTAAAAGACATTATTGTATGTAGTCTTGTAGTCTATGTAGTCTCTATTTATATTTTCCTCAAAAAATTCACCATCGGTCAACAACATATTGTCAAGAGTGAAAACGATTTCCATGTAGACCCTGTGTGGATTTCTGAACAAATGGAATTTGGAGTTGCAATGAGTTACAGCTGATCATTTTTTTTGCGTGTGTTACCAAATAAACACAACTTTCTTTTTTTAAATCTGTAAAACCTATATGATATACTACTACTGGCGACATGACGTCTTTTGTTAGTTAGTTGCCAGTATTGTTAGCACCCTCATTTGATAGTAGACTCCTCCTAATTTCTTATTCTGATCATACTCTATACTAAAAATGCTTCGTCTTGGTTTATGTGTTTTTATGTTACTTTATAATGCTGATTTGCACTGCTCACATGCATAACAGGCTGTGTGGTCCAGTGGTCAAAGAAAAGGGCTTGTAACCAGGAGGTCCCCGGTTCCAATCCCAGCTCAGCCAGTGACTCATTGTATGACCCTGAGCAAGTCACTTAACCTCCTTGTGCTCTGTCTTTCGGGTGAGACGTTGTTGTAAGTGACTCTGCAGCTGATACATAGTTCACACACCCTAGTCTCTGTAAGTCGCCTTGGATAAAGGCGTCTACTATATAAACAAGTAATAATAAGCAAAGAGGCTTAGTTGGCATTTGCAGTAGCATTAAGGTTGATATTCAGTTTTAACATCTGTCATCATGAATTTCATTACAATAGCTTGGTTAGGATTATAGGTCAGTTCACACTACCATGGTCCTGATTAGGTTGGGTCTGTTGTAATAATAAAAAATATACATATGATACAAAATAAGTGTAGAAGGATTATTTACATTGAGAAATACAATATTTTGGTTAATATAAAATACATGCTGGCAGCTATATCCAAGCCTTCCTGTCTTTGCTCTTTGAAGGAAAATAACTGGTAAATACTGCACAGTCAGCCAGTTCTATTTCCTTCTTGCTGTACAATGGCACTAAGCCTACCCAACAGCATCCAGGAAACCACTAGTAATTTTCCATCTGTCCATATGTGGAATTTTACATCAGCAAGCCATGCCAAGTGCTGACTTCTGAGCCAGGGTTACATTTGCAGATGACGACCACTAGTACATTTACAATGTCATTTAATTATACTGGGATTCAGGCAATATAAAACCTTTTGTATGCATTATATATGGTTGATAACATTATATTATATTCTTAATTTATGCTTTCTGTGTATATTGTGTATATTTTAAACAGTGAGTGCTAGAAAATTAAAGATGAGACTTCAGGTTTTTTTTTTTTTTGCACATTTGTACCTCCTTAAGAATCTAATCTGTTTAATCTAAAGAAAAAGAAAAATGTTGTATTAATCCTTAGGAAGACTATCCTTACAATGCCATCTTTGTGAATGTAACAGGGCAGAGGCTGGGTGTGAACTGGCTGTAGGGATTCTAGAGCTTTGAACCACATTTGTTTGACAGGGGTCAGAATCCTCAACGGCAGTGCATCACAGAATCTTGCCTGTTACATGTGCCTGAATACAAAGAGGCTTATATATATATTTCAAGACGGTGGCCGTCGCAACATCAAACATTTGATTGTGGTTGAGAATATATTTCAAATAAAAAGGAGGAAAATTGTAAACAAAAAAAAAATGTCAAGAATGGCATTCTGTCTAAGGGGATGCAGTATTATCCTCACATTTGAATTGTTTTCATATTCGTCACTGAACTTCCATTAATTAGCCATCCAGCAGTGCAGAGGCCCAAAGGAATGACAATGATGAGAGAGAAGGTGTGAACCAGCACAGCACTGATTGCTACAGAGGGGTGGGGCAAAAGAGCATTAGCTTGACATTGAAGGGCTTCATAATTAGTAGTAGGAAATAGACAGAGCTTGAGGTTATACAGTTGCATTCCCATGCTTCATGTAGAAGCAGGACATGCCTATTTGTTTTATCATTGAGCAACATAAGGACAAGCCTTTTTACTACATATCCCTACATACTGTATGTAAGTACAGTTGGTGACTATAGACAAACTAAACTTAATAAGTGCTATGGAAAAATGTCGTAATACAAAACCACAGGAAACTAAACCATAAAAACTACACATGCCATTTTAGCACAAAAATAGATCTCGGAATGGCAATTACATAATATTGAAGATTACATACATATTCAAGACAGAAAGATTGTATTACAGTAAAGCCCATGGTCTAGCACCTTCCACTATGAAGAAAGCTGCCCTCTTTTAAAGAGAACTGTGCCAGCTATGTAAGGTCAGCAGAGACTGCAGTGGAAACATCTGACCCCCAGAAGGGAGACACCAAACACACAGTTAACATGCAGTACCTTCTTCAGGTCCCTAAGCCAGTCTGCCTATGGCTGCTGCTCCATCAGCCTTGACTGCAGGGCTTCTCCTGCATTTATGCAGGACTTAATTGGCCTCAGATGCTTCCTAAATCCTGTAGTCCCAGGGCATTCTGGGAGTTGTAGCCCTGCAACTCCCTCCTTGGACTACAACTTTTCTCCTTCGCCCCCTACTCTGCCACACTATATATTATTATTATTATTTGTTTATTTAGCAGACGCCTTTATCCAAGGCGACTTACAGAGACTAGGGTGTGTGAACTATGCATCAGCTGCAGAGTCACTTACAACAACGTCTCACCCGAAAGACGGAGGAAAAGGAGGTTAAGTGACTTGCTCAGGGTCACACAGTGAGTCAGTGGTTGAGGTGGGATTTGAACCAGGGACCTTCTGGTTACAAGCCCTTTTCTTTAACCACTGGACCACACAGCCTCACACACACACACACACACACCTCTTGTTATATCGCCCCTCGATATACTGCAGATTCGGATATATCCCGGTCCTGGAGTTGGCTCCCCAGTTTTACAATCTAACTGCGCATGCCTTAGCTCAATATACATAGGCAATTTCATTTAGAATTACTGTTCATTTTATTTTGTACTCCACATCACAAACACAAAATATACAAAACCATTAAACAAAGCATTAATATCATACTGTTATCATATACACACGCATTGCACAATAGCACAAAGCACATTAAATATCTAATTGCTGAAGCGGTTTTTATTTTAGCCAACGAGGTGTTCACTTGTGGCAGCAATGCACTAGCAAAAGTCACAGGGCAGTGATGTCAGCTCCCTAGCAACAAGCCTCCTATATTGGTAATGGATTATTTCAATGCAGCGGGTTTGTGCATCTGAGAAAGAAGAGGAAGACTCATGAAATTAATTGGAGACTTAAGTTGATGAGAAGCAGTTACCCTCCGCTGAATGAATTAAAACAGTGTGCTGCTTTTTATACGTAAAATTAGAAAAAAGCAGGTTGCATAGAGGATTTATACTGGACCCTGACGCCCCAGATAAAACGAGGGAGTGGTTGTACAGTATTTATTTGTTAGCCTATTTGTTTTTCTATGGGTGTCTCGCTATATATATATATAAGAATGACTTCATCAATAGCCTCACCCATAGAATACCATAAAGACTCGAATCAAACTAGTTTTACAATTTCAATTCCACTATACATCTCACAGAATGCTGTAATGTGTAGAGTTTCATTGCACGATGTTAGTGAAGTTTCTTTTTAAGTAATATATAAGCATGCAAGAGATCTTACTGAAATAACACAAACTGGAGTCAAATAAGCAGACATATATTGTATATACATTCAATGCCTTAAAATATTGACTTGGAACATTCTCCTGGTCACCTAATGCACTTACTGATTTCAATCTGTTGCCAGATTCTCCATGTCAGTAAAGAGGCTACACTCAATTAAGTGAGCTCAAGTGTCTGTAACTGATAAGCAGTAATAGAATGACAGTGCTGACATGAACTTACCAGCCACCTATCCATTGAAAGATGACACTGGATCTCCACCTAGACTCTGCTCCATTAAAATACAACATTGACAGACTGGAACAGTAGTACTGTGGAGAATAGGTGAGGGGATTTTACATGGTGTGGCACAGATTTAAAACAGTGTTTTATTTATTTACCAAAGAGCAGGAACATAGTAATAATGAGCTATGTTTCAAGGATAGGGAACTTAGTCCTGACTTCTGAGAAACTTTGCCAGGGACATATTTAGAATTTTCTTTATAGCGATAGTTTTCCAAGTAATTTAATAATTAATTTGTTCAGCCTTACCACTTGCATGGAGTTTTCATTCTGATACCGGTTATTCTTAAAGCTTTTTTCACACGTTTCATATTTTACTATATGTTTGGGAAGTAAAAAGTACATGGAATCAGCTATATAGTTCAGGCTGCTGAGAGAACTCCATGTAATAAGGTAAAAAAATAAATAAATAAAGGATTTTATAAAATCTAATATGCACTTTATTTTTGTATTACTGAAGATTGAGTATTATAAATTATGGATGATATAATATTGAGGAAAAAAATCCTAGAAAAAAAGAAGATCTGTCGTACATTTCCACATATCACTGGTTGACTGGGTATTTACGCAAATATATATATATATATATATATATATATATATATATATATATATATATATATATATATATATATATATATATATATATATATATCATTAATGTATAGCTTATGGTTTAGTACTTCAAGTTTTGAATAATACAATATGCAGTAATACAAAAAATACATATACAATTGGACTAATGTTTTGATGAGAAGTGTCTTTGTAAATGTCTTACTAAAGATCAGACTGAACTGATGGCATTGATCAGATTAGAGGGTAAACATATTAAATACTTTAAATGCCACAGTGCAATTTATATTTATTAAGAACTGTGCTATGTGTCGTGTATATTTTATTATCACCTATCGTGTAAAGTCTGTCTGTCAACTCATTATCGTTTCTAATTACCCATGTTTGGCAGCTGGAAGTTCTAGGAAATGATAACATGAACACCTCGAGCAATAACAACTGTCAAAATATATTTGTAGACTGGGAGGATGAAAGGGAAATCACACCTAGCATTTACTGCCATTGCCAACTATTTGAGATAGAAAAACTATGATAAGGACATCACATCAGAGAATGGTAAATTATTATGTCAACAGTGCTGTTAAACTCACAAAGACAAATTGCAGACCTGGTGAGATATAATGTGTAGCATAACATTAACCAATGATGTGTTATGGAATCTATTTTACAATATACTGTAGATCATATAGCTTTCCTTAACATACATACTAAGTAATCTAATCACTTTAAAAATTAAGAGACTAGTCTTCTGACAAAAGGGTTCCTTGATTAATTTATTAGGAACTAAATGAGAACAACACATACCAGAGTAAACCTTAACCCCTTGGCAAACTTTAATGATCCAGACTGCATGGCCATGTCAGGGTTCAAATCACAAAGGGCTTGCTGTATAATCAATACTAATTGTTAAACTCCTTAATAATTAGAATATACATGTATCTATACATACTGTACCCCCTACAATACAATATCATCACTACCATATGTGTCCCTTATATTTAGGGTTCTTTGTTTTTAGTGTTTATTTTTGAGCAGTGCACAAAATACTACAATAAATCAATAACCTTTTGGAGTAAAGTATGTGTTTTAAGCTAATTCAGGTACTTTCATTGAAAGACTGTGAAACCTGTTGTCAGGTTTCGCCACTAAATGTTGTAACAGGCAGATATATCCTGGTAAACAATAGGAACACAGTGACTGGATGGAAAACATACTGTATCTAGCAACTTTTACCCTTACATAGTCTTTTAATGTAAAATATTCAAATGACATATTTATGTTTCATGAAGAAGCTGAAGAAGTTCAGAATTTCAGTATTACAGTACTGTTTTAATTTTTAAATGTCTTATTCTAACATCCAGCTTGTCTGCTTACTGTCTTAGATGTGTGCCCCTGTGCTACACTCAAGTGTTTTCGTTGGTCGGAAACAACAAATTAATGCAATATCATCACATGAAGCAGCAAAGCTTCCGCCTTTACAGACAGTCTGTTGCACAATTAACAAAGAGACATTACAATGAAGAACCTGTGTCGGCTCAAAGTACTTACTCAGGGTACTCAGTTTGTAGGACCTGTACACTCTACCTGGTTTTGTACAACGTTGAAACACAGCACCTACCTCACCACTGCTACATGATTTATAATTACCAACTCTTATTTGAGTTAAGGTTGCTACCTGTGTCAAACATAAGCACTTCCCACTCCGTTAGTCATCCTAACTAACACAATGCGACCTTTCTTTTGACAAACAGGAACAAAACCAAAACCTTCATTGCCTACCTGTTTGACTTTTTTTTTTTTTGACTAAAACTACCTTTTGGTTAACTGCTGACAGCAATAAACTTTCAACCTTAGATCTTATCACTCATGGGTTATCAACGTCAACCTATTTCCACAGAGAGTCCCCTGACTTCCTCTCCTGGCGCTTGCTATCTCTCAGCACATCCCATTTATTCCAGCATCCGTAGCATGCCGGTGTATTCCAGTTCTGTTGTGCTCTTCCCAAGCGGCACTGATGTGATTATTAATTTATTGTAGCCTTCTGCTGTTGAGTGCTTGAAAACAAGGTGACTCAAAATCGATGTCCCTGCCTGTCTTTGCATGCTGGCCCTGTACCAGCGCAATAAAAATGGAACAGTATTAAAAACTGCGACGCAGGGGTAGATGCTGGGTGACCTTCGGCATGCAATATTCTCAGGAAAACTCAACTTGCAATGGCTCCCATTTGTCTACGAAGTCAGTGGCAGAGTCAAAGCTCCAGCTCCATTCGCCTCCTGAGGTACAAGCTGATTTCTGTTTACCTTTACAGTACTCACTCCCAAGACTTCTTTGTTGTTCTAACCCAGGAAGTATCACCAAGAGAATACCTTTTAGCTCACAATGGGATATAGGGGCAAGCAGGTTTTAAGAAATGATGGAGATGGTCCCTATAGCTTCAACTACCTTTGGGGAATATAAACAGACTGAACCAGTCAGCTGTTTTATGACGCACACTGCTGTAAACAGACACAAAATAAGTATGTTTCAGTGTAACATTAAATGTTTATTTTCAGGTAAACTTCAAAGCAAGCTTTTATTTCAAGCACAGATCCAGAAATATTTATGATTTTCTGTGTTGCCACTGACACAACTGGGGGTTGCTTTAATATGTATTTGTGAACCAATGTGCAAATGTAATACTTTTAATCTAAATATGATGCCTCACCTTTTTTTTTTCAAGCAAACACGTATCTGATACCTGTATGTCATTACAGATTGGACAGCCCCAGTTAGAATGAGGTTCCCTTGTTAGCTTCTAGTAAGCATTTGTTATTAATGGTTAGCATTGAAAAGGTTGACCTTTTCAAGTTAGTATGTTATGAAAGAAGCTGCCCTTCAGGGTATTTAACCTTACAGAATTCCTCCATTGTTTGAGAGACTGTCATAGCAGATGAGATAATACTGTAATGGTCTTTACGGCCTCACGGTTAGAAGAATGCATTTTTACAGTTCATTCAGCATTACAGCTTGTACAGCTTCACATGAGTAATGGAAACAGCACTGAATGATCAGGTACCATCTGGCTTTACCTGGCTCATGCCAGTCTAGATGGTTATCTTATCTTAAACACCACCTCCCCCTCCCCCATGACGCACTGTAGTCACCATCTGCACTGGAACTCTCAAATAACACTGTGTAAGCTAAAACGTGTTCTTATAAGGTTTACTAGGCAGGGCCATTTGTCATAGCATGACCAATGTACTGTCTAGCTTACATTCCCAGTTGTGGTGACACATTAGAATTGAAGTTAGGTATGAAAATGCGACCCGTATGTGACTTTTCACTTTTTATTTTATATTAAATACACTTTTCTTAACGGTGTCCTGCTAATGCATGTGGATTTAGTGCTTGTAAACAGTGATGGACAATGACACAAGCAAAGTGCAAGTAGGTGCCAGGAGCTCTGGCAGCACATCTAAATCTAGTGACAATAACTTTGTGTTCTTGACCTAGGGCTTGATTTGAGCGATGTATACCCAGCCAGGATAAAGACGCAGCTGAATTTTTTTGACCATTTTACAACCTTGGTTATTCTTAAAATAGGTCTTTCATAAAAACCATGGAGATTCCACAGTGCTGTAAAATGATGTAATACAATCCTGGTGTGGTTTATCCTTCTCCACCTTATTTTTAACACACTGCCTCAATTGAATTACAAAGCTCTTAGTATGAATGAAATCATAGCTAAATATGAGTGCAGCAGTCTTCCAGTGCATATCAATAATGAACCATGACTTCAGATTCAATTAGCAAACAAGACTGCTTAGTCAAGAAAATGAATGGTCTGAATGGAAAGTTATCACCTGCACTGGCACAGGGCTCTGTATAGTTTGTACATCAATTTGACTGTGCTATTGCAATACGGTAAAATAGATTATCCAAATGCACTGTGCATAAATATTTACCCTAATTTTGAAATTAGACTAAATCATTTTGAGACTTCCAGTTTAAATTAGGCACAGTTGCTGGTGATACTTATTTGTGCAACAATTCAGTCCTCTCAAATAGTTCAAAGTCCAAAGCACGGCTTTTGTTAACAGATAAGCACATGAGCTGATATTCGTGCCTGTACACATTACTATAATTTTGTTAATGCTTTTGATTGATTTGTCTTCTGCTTCAACTCAAGACTTTGTGCCTATATTTGTGCACCCCTGAATATAGGCACATTAGCTCATATCCCTGAGAATATGTGTGCTTATACATTTCTAAATCAGTGTTGAAGTTTTGATGTTGTTCTATTCTATGCATACGGCCTCATCAGTCAGTTAAATTATGCTATGAACGCTCATTAAAGACTCGTGAAACAAGGTTCTGACAATACCTGACAGACAAAAGTTTTTAAAAGAATCAGGAAAATGAAGTTTGTTGTAGATGAGCCTCCTCTGTATCAAAGGCTGAGTTGCATAGTAGAGCTCTCACTCCAAAAAGCTAACACTATGTGCAGAGCCAGTATATGATTGCAGATGGCACTGGTTCCAATTGTAATGGCTGTTGGCCAAAAGTAACCTCATCACCACAGAGGCATTGGAAAAATGACAGGGCACTCTGCCTCAAAGATGTGCACTTTATTTTGTGCTGCGAAGTCCATATGGATGTCAGAGAGAGTAATGTATAATTTGGAATAAAACTGGTCAGGAACGAAAAGTGATCAAGAAAAACAGCCACTCAAACCAGAAAAAGAAAAAGCATGAACAATTATAAATCTCTTTAGATTCTTAAATAAAACATCATAAATAAATACTACTTATCAGTCATAACAAATATTTCCACCCCACTTAATATCACTTTTGGTAATACATGCATAAGGTTAGAATTGTTAAAATGTGAAAATCAAAACGAGATATTCTTTAAACAGGGAGTTCAAGGTTTAATACAATGCTGTTTAGGATTTTTATTTGTGTTTATGGTTTAAACATTTAAACCTTTACAACATTAGTCAAAACACAGTGAGTAAACGTATACAGTACTGAAAGGGCTGAGGACAGGTAACAGAAGCGCACAGAAAGCATGGCCCCCGAAGTTACGTGAAACAGAATATGACATCTTATAAAGGTCATGTGAAACCCTATTTGGAGCTTGTAATCTGATACCGAAATGGCATCCTTGTAAATTTCTGGGATGTCCCTGAAGAGACAAATCACACTAACAAAAATATTTCCCAACACAAGTCTGTAACAATGATCCTAATTTTAACTGCAAGCACCCGAGCTGCCCATAAAAATATGAGGTCAAATGACTGTTACAGACTTGGTCTCTTCAGGGAGCTGATTTAATAGAATCTCAGCAGCATTTGGCTCAGTCCCTCAAAGTGACATTGGCACCTTGGGATCTTTGGGCCAAATTGTATAAAAGAATAAGTAATGATAATCAGCTTGGAAAAATAAACAACTAAATAAATATACATGTTTTTAAATGTTCTGCAAGCCATTCATTATTATTATTATTATTATTATTATTATTATTATTATTATTATTATTATTATTATTACTATTATTATTATTATTATTATTATCAAATATTTTTCAATTCCATTGTTTTCGTTATTAAGTAGAAATGGTTTCTATTATTTTTTGGTTGCTAGGGAAATATGCTGCACTAATATAACTGTAACCATGAGAACAGGCCAGCTGGACACCAGGTGTGCTGTGTTCAGGGAAATCCATTTAGGATATAAGAGTGACAGGATTAAGTCAGGTTTAAAATCAACAAGCTGTCCTGGGCCTAAACAGATGGATATGCAAATACAATCTAGTTCTTTATAAAAGGCCACTCCCCCGTAAGCATTTGGAATGGGTTCATGCAACCAGAGAACCCAATACATATTTAATTTAGAGAATGAAGCATAACTCAAGTCACATCTACTGTACATGTATAGGGCACAGAGAGTACGAGGAGATTAGTTACTGACTGGATAAAGTGGATTTTATACTAGCGTAGGAGAGTATTGTCTCCAACAAAGTAGATGTGTCCGTACATTAAATGTGCTTTGGTCTTTTCTTTTTTAAGTTCTTGGTGTTTAATTAGGAGTTGAAAATGACAGTCATTTGGTGACAGGTTGATAAAGTATGTCATGCTGTCAGTGGAAGCCAGGACATCTCTGTATATAAAAAGTGGACCAGTATTTTACAGGATTTTGAATCCAAATGCAGGTCAATGGCAAAGAGATTATGTTTGGCATATAATACTGTTTAGCAACTATTAATCTATATCTATTAGTACTGTATACTATTACCCAACTGTATAAAGTAAAAGGAAGTCTGGGAAGGTCACATCCTGGCTACAATACCTCAAATGTATATTATGAGATTGTTCTTATTTGTATGGACTATAATTAGGAACATTAAAGTATATAAGAACACATAATCCAATGCAGTTTGTTTGTATAATGTTTTTGTTTTGTATTAATTATTCTACTCAAGAGACTCAAGTACTGTATACAGTATGTGTATCTACTGGTTAATCTGCCTGCTGGGTTTAATTGGGCTCCCTCTGCTGGTAGGACCCTACCCTAAACTACGTGCGTCAGATTAAAGTCCCCAAGGTGTTCATTGACAGTAGTATAGGGTTTCTGCTGCCCTTTAAACCAGTACAATGTTGAGGAAGAAAAGTGATACATACCAAGGGGAACCTCTTGGGACTAACAGCTTGTATCTAATCCACTAGTTATATGTTCCCTTCCTTTCATTTTTAATAAAACACAGGTGTATATATATATATATATATATATATATATATATATATATATATATACAGTATATATATACGGAGAGAGAGAGAGAGAGAGAGAGAGAGAGAGAGAGAGAGAGAGAGAGAGAGAGAGGCTCTGCTGTGAATATCTGAGGATTGTTGAGGTTAAGCAATAACAGCCTTTCTAAATACACAGCCTTCATATCTTTTAATTTGAAAAAATACCGCCATATAACTGTATCCTGCTGGACAAATCAGTGATATCTAAATGTACATGCATTTTATATCATGGATTTATTAAATGAATTATTCTTCTCATAGGTAATTAAAGTGTTTAGACAGGCCATTAATTAGTACACCCTCAATAAAAAAAAAGTAGGCACTAAAAATGCTTTGATGAAAAACACTTCAAATGGGAAAGGATTCTGAAGTCCAATTAGAGATGAACTGTGAAGTCCAGGCACTAACATCACTCTTTACGACAGACCAAGGTAATGCTTTCAGTGTGTCCATTAGAAAAGGGCAACAGAGGGGGAAAAAGTACTCTAGAAAACACTTTCCTTTTAACCTCTTAACTGCGAACCATTTTGTTGTAGTTGTTTTGATCAACATATAGGAAAAAGCCACAGCTGGATTTTTAGAGTATTTGACAGCACTGAGGAATTGCCCATTTTGCACGTCCAGAAGCTACATAGGTCCCAGGATTATTTTGAACTTTTCTGTTTTGACAGAAATTTAATACATGTGGTTACTCCCAGTAACTTTACAGTGAATGCATGAATCTGAAATAATTAGTAATAAATAAAGATTTACTTACAGCAAACTTTTAAAATTGTCATTCGTGTATAACATCTTGCCTGCCCTCCACACATAACAATTTCTAGAGAGATGCGCTTTTGCAGTCTTTTATAAGTGTTTACGATATGTAATAGAACCACACAGATCTTTTTAGTGATGTTTTGCCAGGCTTCGACTGAAAACTGGGGACTCTTATTAAAACACAGGAACACTCAAGTGTCTTGAATTAGGGGGCAAGCTGTACCAGTATTTGCTTCAGGGTTATTTAGCTGCCTACACTGAAAGTAGGTCTCATTTGAAAAGAGGTGGATGTTGTAGGGGAAAGGCAATTTACACAACAACGGGAGGTCAGTTATTGAGGAGATCCTGCAGTCTTAACAAAGTACTGTTCTGATATTCTGGCTTTGTCCTTAATGCTTGAAACGTGTCAAGACAGCCACAACTGTTTTTAACTCTATCCAGGTGGTACTGTATCTTCAGCACTTTCTTGTTTTAGCCTTGTAGCATTCATTTTAATAAGCTTTGAAGTTACATGGAAATTAATGTTTCGAAGACACTGAGAAAGACCTATACTTCTTTTAGGATTATTACATGTTCTACCGTTGAATGTTTATTACATGTTCTACCGTTCAATGATTATATTCCACATAATCATGTATTAACATTCATGCAAATACTACCTTTTGATAAATGTCAAATCTCTGTTGACAAAATCGGACCCCTCAGTCCCACCGGTAATGCTGACTAATCAGTAAGGCCAAACGATCTCCCAATTCCGATACGATATGCTCTTGATTTGTGTTGCCCAATGTAAACAAACAAGCCCAGAGGCCTCCAATGATTTTGTACGAGAGAAAGGTTTCTTGTGTCAGCACACCAAAAAATTCATGTAACCTCCAATGGCACTTTAAACTGATGGTTTTGTGTTTAGTAGCGAGTCTGTGTATAAACCTCAGGCATACTATACAATTTACATTATTGTCCAGGGGTCTGTGTTCTTGCGTTCCCAGCCATTTTGTTTTTGTATTGTAAAATAGGCTATAACTTGGACAGACACTGTATTGTCACAAACCATCTAAATATGAGGGATGTGGTGTAACGGACACAAATGTATTACAGAGGTCGCGTTAGCTTTTCTGTTCATGCGTTCCTGAAACGCACATGCCCAAAATTTTGCAACCCATCCATCAAATATACATTTTAACACAAAGGCTAAGAAACCAGGGATGTGCATTTTGGTACATTTTTATGAACGTTTAAACTCTATGGCATGTAGGAGTTTAAAAAAAAGTATCTTTTTTCTTTGTTATATATACTAACAGTAGACCGTTCGCATGACAAGGAGACGGGATTCTAAGCACTGTTTGTTGACTTCATCTACGTGTGTTTTAATATATTTCTGCATTCCAATAACAGCAACAGCATCACTGTGTCTTTTAAGCAAAGATTCTTGAAAAACTGTACATCTGTGAGTATATGCTTTTTTTTTTTGCTTGTTTTTTTCCCCAGGAGCTCTTTCACACACAATACATCTTGCTGTCTCGATAAACAAGCCACGGATACTTCATCTCCTATTCAAAATTATAAGAACATATTTTTCCGTTTGCGTTTTTGTGCATTACTACTGCTTGCAACTGCTTCGTCACTGTAGTACTCGCACAGTCAGAAGTAGATGGCTGAGATGCAGATGAGCAATCTTCTTCATGAGAATCCCCGAAGATGTTGACTGCTTAGCAAAAAAAAAGAAAAAAAAAAAGGTATGCTTAAAAAAATCTGCAAGGGCTTCCCTGTTAAACTAATGCGGAAAACAACAAAAGCACAACGTTAAATTAGGCGACTGCAAAAATGAAATAAAAGAAGATAAAAGTAGGATCGGGGATGAACAATTCACGTAATTTGTCAGCTCTGTTTGAAATATAATTAAAGGGACCAGAATTAGGGAAGATATGAAGATAAAAGCAAAGATTGTTTTGCAATTAACAGCTTTTTTTGAGTTTAATTATGAAACAGAATCAGCTAAATTTGTCACCTGATTAAAAATAAAACCCGAAAACTTCAAGCCCTACTTATTGCTGCCACCTACAGGACTGGAGTGAACCCTAATCAATGCTGTTATATTGCAGAACAGGTTTTTTTTTCCATTGCTGCAGTGTAATAGATTACCATGAATATGAATACGGATTCCATTCTGTGCGTCCAGTGAACGCAAGACAAAATATTTTTTCCATCCAATGGATTTATTTTGCGTTTAGGATGAAAAATTTTGCGTTAACGCGACCTCTGGTACTTATGGCTAAAAAAAATATGTATACCTGAAAAATGAGAGAAATGCAACACTAACAAATGTATTTTTACCCGAAGTTTGACATAGTTGTTGTAGGAAATAAGTTGACCGGGAAATTAGTTGATCGAGCAAGCGCAGTAATGCAAAAGTAGGAAAAAGTAAGGCGGGGCAACAGTTTTATTAAAGGGGAGGTTCACTGCATGGCTTTTTATTTTTTGTGTGACCGTTTTTATTTGCAAGACTGTGTATGTTGGTGTGTGTTCGTGCCACTATCTTTTCATATGAACTTTAAAATGTGTGATCGACGACTTTTTATATGGTAAATTGTTTTAAACCCCTGTCTTTTTATGTTTCTATAACGTCGTTGTCAATCAGATGTAGTTTACGTGTGATCGCGGAGATTTATTTATATATTCAATGATTTTACATGTCGAAGTGTTGTCAATCTTTAATCAAAATTAAAATGTTTCAGTAATATAATCTAATGACATGCTGCATCCATGATATTAGTAAGACAAGGCCGTATTTTTACATTTTAATATTAGTATAGCTGTAACTTTACTACAGTTTAGAAGTGGCAAAACGTAGGCCTAGTACCACTAAAAGAATAGTATATACAGTAAATTGTTTTGTCTGCATGTCTTAAGCATTAACAGTTATTGTTACACATACAATTATGTTTATTTGAAAAAAGGTTCTAGGTTTAGGGTTGTGGTTTTTAAATAAGGATTGGGTGAATAAAATGAATCACAAATAGACAGCCAAAGGTTTTTTTTTTAGAAAAGAATTGTGTCGTGCACTCAGGTTGGGAATTAAAAAAAAAAAAATCTGTCATGTTGTTTGCACACAATACATTAACATAAACGTCATATTATTTTTAAACGTGACAATTGTATTCCCTGCAGTAATATATAGTATTACTAAGGGATACGATTTGTGAGGAAGAGAGATCATACAGTATATATGTGTACATACATGATTTTAAATCGTGATAAATCACTTTAGTTCAATATACTGTATCTCTTTCTCGTTATATGTCTTACATGGTTGTGCACTACAGGAATTTACCATTTTTAAAATCATGCTGATATACAGTAGCCTACATATACTTGGTTGGTATTGAACTACAGGTATTTACCACGGTTTAGCAAAGACGTTAATTCTTTAGTTTTTATCTAATTCAGGTATTGTTTCTTCCCAAACTTGTAATTGAAATGCACGCCTGATGATAACTTTCCTGTTCGTTTTCTGTTCTAATTATACAAAGTATCTAGCGTCATACTGTCGAATATATCCGATCTACTTATTAATATAAATTATACTTACAAAATTCATTTTAAATTATTTATTTTTTGTTAGGCTAATATATCTGCTCTACAGCGATATTCACATTCTCTTATCTAGCATCATACTGTCGAAGACATCCGATCTACTCATTTATATAAATTATACTTACAAAATTCATTTAAAATTATTTATTGTTTGTTAATATATCCGATCAACTTATTTCTTAGGCTTGATCTACTTATTTCCTGGGCTCGATCCACTTATTTCCTGGGCTCAATCCATTTATTTCCCAGCTTAAGCTCAGACATTAGAAACAATGGAAATTCTAAAGCTTGATCAACTTATCTCCTAGGACACAGTAATTAAAATAAATGACATCATTTTGCTAACTCGTGTTGTTGCTAACTTAACATATCAAGAACTATTAAACCGAGCAGAGTACAGGTGTTACAGGAGGAGTAGCAGCTCTCCCTTATCTTAGAAGGGAGCCTTGGTATTTAACTAAAACTGTCAATTAACTTTGAATGCTGGTGCAAACGGGCCTCTTTTCCAACTGAATGCCTCCCTGTGGTTATCCTGAAGAAACTTCCAATGGGAAAATCCACAAGCGATACCATAAACTCCATAAAGGCTTCTTTTTACAATTACTTAAAACAAACACATGAATATATACACATTAAAAGCTCAAGCAGCTGGAATGTAATTGCATTGAGAAAAAAAAAACAAAAACAAGATTTTACTTACCGGCTTCTTCTTTGCTCATCTTCGAAGGCATCTGCAATCAAATAAAGGCACAGCTTGTGAAAAACAAAAACGATCCTTTAAAACACTGTTTTTTGTATTTATTAAATTGGTAACCTGGGTAAAACAATAAATTGGGTATGAATGATCCCTGTTTCAAATATATGTAATCTTTGAAGACTGTCATTATACATTGTAAGCAATGAAAACAGAAATAACAATTCATATTGTTATACCACCATGTGCAATTTTATACCCTTTATCTCACATTTTTGCAAGAACCCTTTAGATTATGTAGATCAAAACCTAGTACCATTAAAAAAACAAATACACATTCATATGTGCAAAATAAGTGACTGTATTTCATGCTGCATAATCTCTGTGCGAAGGCTCCTGATTACAGCATTATAAATAGCCAACACTGCATATTTATGATAGTGTATTTATGTAATAGTCATTTTGAATTAATTTTCCCTTTTTTTGCATTCTATCTTTCATGCTGAATGTTTCCACAGATCCACTCAGGTTATCTCTGTGGCCAGAAATTGCATTACTGGCAAAACAGGCTTCCAGAATATGAGTCAACAATGTGATACACCTGAAAAAAAACTGTTGAAATTTGGGAGAGGGCTATGAATTAGGTGGTACAGATTGCATATTTTTAAATCGTTAAAACATTTTCTTAATACATTACTGATGGGAACCAGGTGGATGTGAAACTATAGATTTAATATTCATTTTAGTTACAGTGTGAGTCATACTGTACAGTATATACTGCAATGCTGTGTAGTCCAGTGGTTAAAGAAAAGGTCTTGTAACCAGGAGGTTCCCGGTTCAATTCCTGGCTCAGCCACTGACTCATTGTGTGACCCTGAGCATGTCACTTAACCTCCTTGTGTTCCGTCTTTTGGGTGAGATGCAGTTGTAAGTGACTCTGCAGCTGATGCATAGTTCACAGTGTACTACAATGTAGTATTACAAACACAGACAAATGGTAGAGGTGAAACATAATTCATATGTAATTCAATCTAGCAAGATTTTTTTATTTAATACATAAGCAAAAATGCTGGGCTGTTTTGTTGACCACAGGCCACAGATCATCTGTCAATGTTCAGTTTCCTTTGTGGCACAGAGATTGTTGTTATTGTTTCGCTTAATAGATTTCTGTTGCACTGAAACCTAATGGATGGTTTCATGAATATGTTTTTGTTTAAATAATTTTATTAGGTATAGTTTCACTATTTATAACACAAGACTAAAAGAAATATTGGGCTCAGTTTTGGAAAATAAAAGGAATGTGTGTCAGAGAGTAAACAAATCCATTATACTAGTACAAAACGAGCAAACCTTCTCAGAACAATAATAAACATTTCCAGCAACTGATTTGTTTCCATGTGGCTCTAAGCAAATTTGCATTTTCCTTTGTCCTTGCATCATTGTTTGTTTTGAGTTTCACTGCCACAGTAATACAGCATATTCACTTTAATTATTTCAGAGCTAGTAGGACTGTAATAGTTACGGTTTAATGCTCCATAAACTATTTTGTTGCGTTAAATGCATTGCTTTTAAAACTATTGATTAGGAGTTTTGATTTGGCTGTCAATTTACCCACCTACAAAGAACTACCTTTGGGAAACTGATAGCTGATAATTATTAGGAGTGTTTTGACAAGATGACATACCGTAGTCCCATGTATGTTATGCTGTACAAGCCTGACACAACGTATGTCCCCCAATAATATCCAATTAAGAGTGACGCTAGGTCACTGTGAATTGCATGATCGTTTCAATTTAAAATCATTTAGCTTCAAATTTAAAATCATTTAGTTTCAATTTATTAAAATAATCTAGTTTCAATTTAAAATAATATTTGTACACAATGCAGCAGCATGATTTATTTTGTGTTACCGGTAGCCTATAGGCTAAAGTAAAAATAAAGTGCGCTAGGTATTTATTTGATTTTACTACTGTACTGTATACTGTATTTTTACATAATGTGATCATTTTAAAATACCTTTGTGTATTTTTTTTTTTACCACCAGAAATATTCTAACAAATGAGTATGAGTATAGCTTTGAACTTGCCATATTCGTTATGAATACTGGATTGAAGTCATTACACGGCACACCCCTAATAATTAGCAATCACCATGGCTCAAGATGAAATCTTCTTCCAATTATACTGCCCTATTCATCAAATATTAACTTATACTTTATTATGTCTGCCCTGTTAAATTATAGACATTCTATTTTTAACAGCATCTTCATCCTCCTCTTCTTGCTACAATATCATACTCATGAACAGATACTGTGATGTCTCTTTAGCAAGATCTGTTTAGATTATGGGGATAAACACAGAAAAGTTTAATGAATACCAAATGTTTGAAACATAGATAAAGCATGAGCTAAAATGATTGAATGAATATAATAATTGGTTTGAAAATGGCCTATACTATTAGGAATGTTTCTCAGCCATGACTGATGGTGGATTCCTGAAATTGTACCTAGATTTTTTTTCTCTCATTGAAACAGATATTTTATTAAATCGTATTGTTTTTGATAAAAATATGGAAATATATTTTAATTGGTTATAACTAGGGCTCTACTTAATTTGGAAATTGCAGATCCCGCAATATTAGGCTTCTACCGCAATATCTAGCAGTGTACCGGGGCAGCGTTGCAAAACACAGAACCTCTGCAAGCTGTACCTCTGCATGTTACAAAATCTCAGATCTTTACTTCATGGCACGCACAATCAGCTGCTGGAATTGGCAATATAGCCTGATTATTCTCCCCGACTTCCTTCCTTAACTAGAGTAGTAAGGTACACGTCAGATCTCACGCTGCTATTGAGTTTAACAAGGTGTCTGGGATTGTGACAGACAATGACACATACTGTACTCTGGCATATAATGCAGCACTACAAGGTCTACGATGCGATGGAATTTGTGGTTTCAAGCAGTTCTATACCACGCTGAGCATGTTCATGTATACAGCGAGTTCATTGAAAGTGAAATGAGGATTTCACCTGATGCACTACAGGGCACTTCAATCTCACTTTTAAGCAACACGTACTTGCCACTTGACATTGCTTTCATTGCTCAGAAACCATTGATGACAACAATCAAATCTTTCGAGTTATGTTCTGCTTGTATCCATTGAGTGTAGATCACCTGTAGTTCTACAGTGGTTTCCAGTTAACAGACAGTAAAGCGATCCCTATCGATCTTGCCTTATTCTGTAGAAGCTGAGCATGCAGCGTCTCGGTGTGGACAAGTCTTCACAAAGCAACGACAGGACATGCACGAGAAGACTGCCAGTGGGTGTTCTGCACTGACCTTCAATGTAAAAACATTTCTGGTTCTGCAAATACATTATTTGGCATATAAAATAATACTACAGTGTTTTTATCATTTCAGCTCATTGCTTTTTTATGTTTTAATAACATAAAAGTCCAACAGGATCAATTTTACAATTAAAATCCAAAGCTTAAGTTCTCGTTGCTATACCCACAAAGATTTAATTCACAACCTCAGCCGGTGGCTAGCCCTCTTGGGAAGTGGGGGCTGACTTTTTAGAATTTTTTTCCAGATACATCCTGCAATTTTAGACCCCAAACGGAGATTTACACCTCTGTTTTTTTCATTTTCCCAACACTCCACCCTCAAAAAAGATTATAGGTATCCTTGAACTCTTTCGTAGCCAGGTCCCTTAAGAGAACAGTAGCCTTTGTAGTTTATTTATATAACTTGAACAACATATTTGCAAAACTCATAAACCACATTGCTACAGTCTACTAGGAAATGTCATAATTACAGTATGCTTTGCCATATTTTGTTAAATTCGGTACATGAATATAATGTGTAAACGCACGACAAACTCATATTTGTTTAGCATCTGTGGCAAAGTGGTTTGCAGTGCGCAGGTGTAGAAGTGATGCAATGCGTAACAGATGACAGACAACAAAGTTTACGGTCCAAACAATTCTTTATTGGTTCTGTTTTTAATCCAGGTTGTGGTGACCGTAAATAATAATCCCAGGCAATAGACAGCAATGTGTACTGCACAGTTCGGGTTACAGTCCCGAAATAATAAACACAGTATAAACACACACAAAGACACAAACACGATCACAAGTCCAGAGTGAGTGCTAACATGCAAGTGGTGAAATACAATTTATTAGTGCACAGTGGTGAAGTGTTGTCCGGGTTGGTGCTGGCCTTAAGCGACAGCTCCCGGTACATGTTAGACGTCTAATAAGAACAAACGAGTACAATTAGAAATGACAAAGCAAACAAACACTAAACACTCATGGTAACTTTTTATTTTCCTTCAGTGGTTCTCTCTCAACCATAACAAAGGAACAGATCGCTTAGCCACCGTCCGCTTTTGTACCGTCAGTCACGCCCCCTTGTTTAGCAAGTGCAGACGTTTTTCCTCCAATCTGCGGTTGCCACATCGTTTCCCATCTGGGGTGATGGCTTGGTGTACTGTGGCTTTGCCTCCTTTCTAGATGGCCGACTTCCACCTTTCCCTGGAATTAATTGTCAGGCCATCCAGTCTGGGGCACTCTGTTCCCTTTACACAGCGCCCTCACAGGTCAGGAGGGAGATTTATAATCAAGATTCATTGTTTCTCAGTCACAGCATCCCATATACATTTTACAGAATCACTAGTATAAAGCAAGGAGTCATGCATACATTTCACGATCATAGGATACATTCACAAAACTACCTCACAAAAAGGTCTGTTTTAAGACAAGTTTTTGAAGAATGTTCCTTTAGGTTAAACAGTGAAAAACCTAATTAACCCTGTCCAAAACAGTTGGAAGGGGTTTCATGAACTGCAAACCTGATTTAAATAATCAAAATTAGTTTAAAAAAATAGTTTTAACAAAACATTCCTTAAACATTCTGTATAGTTTTGTGGAGAGGATCCATAGATTAAAAAACAGCTATTCATTTAATCACTATTTGACAAAACATGTGTCTACATTTATCACTGTTTTTATTAATCAAGTAACCCCTTCACCACAGCTGCCATTTCCATTTTTGTAATAACGATAAAGCGGTCAAATACCAGGCCAGATGTGTGACCATGACCCAACCAGGGATTTTCACCACTATCCACTAAATGTGTGAAGTGAATGCTTTACAAGGGCACCAAAGCACGCCTGGGAGCAAATAAGAGCTGTTTTTAATGTCTTTTGAAAGTTAAACCTTTAAAAGAGTGCTAAAAGACGTGGTAGATAAAAGTCTGTATGCAAGGGTCCAAAGATCTCAGAAATGTGTGTGCTCCTCAGACGACTGTCATTTAACACTAGCGTCAGTAAAATGATATCGTTGCATACATAGAATGGAATAACAAAGAGAGTTTCCATCCGCCATTACCAAATGAATGACAACCCAAGCAGTGCACTTGGCAGACAGCAGCGTGGTGGCTGCCGCTCTTTACTCCTTACTGGAATGGTTTGGAATTTTATTATCGGAAAAAGTCACTCATTGTGAGATTACACACTGCTAGGTATTTTTGGCACAAAAAGGATCTGATTCCCTTAAATGAATTAATCTAAGTGACTCATCGCAGCAGCACTTGTGATGCATGGTTCACCCCCAAGTCTCTGTAAATCACTTTGGATAAAAACATCTGCTAATTGACTAATTAATAATAATAATAATAATAATAATAATAATAATAATAATAATAATAATAATAATAATAATAATAATAATAATCTTTTTTTAATTGATTAATTATTATAATTCACCAAAAAATACTGAAAATTGAGTCTTAACCTGACAGATGCTTTAAATAAAGCTATTAACCATCTCATTTTTGTGTATAAATGAATGTATAATAAAACTTAAAGCTTTTGTTGTTTTATTTTAAGAACAAGATCAATAGAACCTGAATTCACCCAACTGTTAGTGTGAGAATATAAAGCACATTTATTTAAAAAATTGACAATACCTGTATAACATTTGTATATGCTGTATATACAGCGTAATACCTTTTATACAACCCACATCTTTGGCTTAGGGGTCAAATTAATCAACCTTTACCTGCCATAATAAACCACCAATGGATTCTATTAGAGCATTTTACAGCACTGGAGATTCTCCCTGGATTGCATCAACCAATTATCAGTAGTACAGGGCTACCCCTAAAAACAGGTAGCCAATGCAATCCAGGGGGATTCCTTGGTGCTGTATAATTATCTTATAAAATCCAGGGGTGTCTTAACCTGGTGTATGTGGCCCTCCTTTCAAACCTTGACAAGTGACTGAACCCAGGAGCGAACCAGAGTTTATCTCCTGCACCACACTAATACATCTACAACCACAGTGAGTTTGCATCTAAGGTCTGACACAGGATTAGCAGTTGGCTTTACTCAATGGTTGTGGGATTAGATTTGACAGCCAACCCAATTATATATGGTACAGGAGTTAATCGCCTATTAATGTTGTAGTGACTCTACTGAAAATGGATTCCCACATACTACACAGAATAACAGACGTCAGTGATAGTTACAAAGACTGGAATATGGAAAGCTGAAGGATTTGCTGTTTATTAACAGTGCTCATCAGTACTCTGCTAGAACAGGACCAGTGTACTTGTTTATGAAACGGGACAATGACAAGTGTTTATTTCATGGCTTAAATAATACTAAAGAACAAGGTACTATATCTATATATCCCCCAATACATATCTTAAGATATTTTATTAAAGTAATTCATTAAACTAATGTTAAGAAGAAGCAATTTACTGTACAATTTACTTAAACATAATACTGTACATATTATATTCATCAAAAGCTTTACTCAATATAGCCACTCCTGAAACTAATATATCCAGTAAAATATAATTCAGTACAAGGTATCCTATTTTTGTGCTTTTTCATACAACACTCGAGGTTGTGGGCCAGTCAGAGCACAGATAGACATTCACCCAGCAAGAACATCCATGTATCATTTAGAGTTACTTTATACAGTTTAAATATGGTTGATATATTATTGACACTGCAGGGCATTATAAAAAATGTTAGAAAAATTTTGTAAGAAATGAGAAAAAAGTATATTTTGTTTTGTGGGGCGCATAAGGTTATATTTACTAAAAGCCTCCACATTTACACATCATTTCTTCAAGTACTCATGCAAGACCAGGCTAAGAGTTAAACATTAGTATATATCAGAAACCCCCTTTACATTTGTCCTTATCTAAGCTTTTTTATATGGCATTGACATCACTTAGGAGATTATATAACAAGAAAAACATCACTAAACTGCTGCAGCAGATAGTGAGCATTGCCTTTGAGTTTTCAATGGTTTATTAAAAATAGCTTGAGACAATAAGCTAGTTTACAAATTGAGCAAAACTCTATTGTGCCACATCAGCGCAGGACCTGCCCATTCCAGATGGAGAGCACGCTTGACATCACATGACCAGCTGTTTTTGCCACTGCCGCAATGCAGAAAACATATTAATGCTTTTCCCGGCAGCCCATGACCTTCACAGCCAACTATGAAGGTTTTTTTTTATTTTTTTTAACAGATGCCAGGTCTTTTCAGGTAAAGCACAGCAGCACATGCTTTAATGCAGCAGGCACTGCAGCATTTTGTGAACAATAACAGAGCAACCCTTTACTTGACAAAGCAATTTTAATGTCAGCTTTGTGTGAAGGTCCTGTAATAGATAAAGGTATTAAAGGTGGGGTGCACTGTTAGACCCACGTGCACTGTTAGAGATGCTTGTTTTCATAACCTTGATGCCAAATTGTTCGATGTTAAAGTGTCACTATTTATAACTGCCTGTGACAAAGACTGCCAGAGTGGGTGACGTCAGACTAGAGCCAGGAAATAAATAAACAAAACGAGAGGGAGTTTGGTGCACTTAATACATAAACCGAACACAAAAACAGGACACGGCACTTGAGCCAAAATAAAGAGACAAACAAAACGAACTATACAGACAAACACGGTGAGCCGATACTTTCACTAATACTTTTACAATGATCACCTCCATCTCCAAACCCGTTCTCCACTCACCGAACACCCAACCCCGAGTGAGTGAAAACATGCTGTTTTTATGCAGTTGTACCAAGACTCGATTGCTAATCAATCATTCAATCGGAGTCTCGGTACAACTGCACGTGAATTAACTAAGTGCAATCCCGTGACACACATTATACACATTTTATCTGCACGTGAAGTGATGTGCAATCCTCGTGCCTAACTACAATTATACATTTTTAAACACACGTGAAACACAGACCCGCTTATATCCCGTGTACCAATACCTATACACCAACATTTACACACAACACGTAACATACAATATACACAGGGGGGGGGGCACTTTGCCACACTGCCTATGACTCAGAGATTTAGAGAATCCTGCTTTTGGATTAAGGGGATGATTGGACTGAAGAGGTTGGTCAGTGCATAATTATTAATTCATCATTTAGCAGACGCTTTTATCCAAAGCGACTTAGAGACTAGGGGGTGAATTATGCATCAACAACTGCTGCAGAGTCACTTACAATATGACCTCAATTTTACGTCTGAAGAACAGAGCACAAGGACTTGCTCAGAGTCACACACTATACTAATTGCTTTAGGATACAACTGGGGCTCTACTGACGCTGGACTCCATAGCACATCACGTTCTTCTATATTTTAATCTCAGTGACGTAAATGAAAAGACGTTGCCAGTTGGTGACATTGACAATGAAACTATCCTTATAAAGCAAAATGTAAATGTGGGTAATGATGCACAAGATGCCAATGTGCCTGGGATCCTGCGTGCAGTGATGGTAATAATATAACATGACACAGCTTCAGGCTCATAAGTGATACAGATGACATTTAAAAAGTATTGTAGGAAACGTGGAGATGAGCACACTGAAAATACATTGTCAGTAAAATAGATTGTCAGTAAAACAGATTGTGCGTAAAATAGATTGTCAGTAAAAATGTTAGTGGAGGAGGTCATTTAAAAATGCATTGATGAATTGGTTTTTCCTTTGAAAGATATATTTTCAATACCGTCATTTATAAATTCTGTTTTATAAACCAATACAAACATTTCACCACTGAATATCTTTCAAACGGTGTTTGTTTGAGTATTCAAATAATTATTGCAGAACTAAGTTATGTTAACAAAAGGAGAGTTAATAGTAATAACTTGCAAGTCTCTTATGTTGCAATACTCTGTGTAAATTAAAGTAAAGAAGAAATGTGATTTAGTAACTCTTTATAACAACTATAATTAAAGTTGATAGTTGCTGCATTTTGTGACCTCAAGATGTCAATTTAAATAGTTACAATGTGCTGAATAGATAAACAGGTAAATGTGTTTAATAGAAGTTAATGTAGTATCTCTATGTTATTTGTTAGATTTCTTTTTTCTTTTTAAAAGTTATAATTCTTTCTACCAAAAAAAGGTAACTGTTAGTGTGCTTACATTACTGTATTAAAATACAAGGTGTGACATATCAGCTTTAAAGCTAAAAGCACTTCTAACCACAACACTAACCTTAGTGTAGCAGACTGTCAGATTTCTGCTTTGTGCTCCACCTAATAAATACAGGAGGCACTCACGTTTTAGAATCATTATAGTTGCAACCAGTAAACTATTTGGTGTCTGGCTAAGGTGCCTTCTGGAAATAACTTCAATAAAGCACTACTGAACAGTTCAACGCATGGTGCTTGACTCAGAGGTCTGTGCCCAGTCACGGCCATGCAATAAAAGAAATACAAAGGAGGCACTCATTTATTATCTTTTTTAGTTTTCAAGATGCAGCAAGTGCACACCAACTGTTCTGTTTTCACCACCTTCTTGGGTTAATAGGAAAATCAGTAATTCAGCAAGCTATTACAACACAATAGCACGTGTTATTACACTGATCTTCAAGGATTAGCAATACTGGCAGACACAAGGTGATGGGTTCTTATCACTGGCCAACTTTACCAACAATACAAGGGGGTGAGCTATCTTTACCGATACATTTTATTGCCATTTATCAACAGTTGTCATTGTAAAATACAGACTGTTGGTTGTTTTTGCAACGCCCACATGCATAGTCAGGGGTTAAAAACAGACTGTCACATCTCTATGGTTCTTTTTTGTTTTGCCTCTCACAAGTTAAGTTTATAGTATCCAACTAATAATAAAGGTTCAGATGCATTAAGAAACAGAGATTAGCCTTAATAGTTCATAACACAGGCTCCAGGCACAAGTGTGCCTTGTCCAAGGTTGAAGGTTTCTGTAATTTGGGTTACTGTAACATGTCCTGCTGGCTTTCTCCAAATGTTGCCATTCCAGGAACACCCAGTCTTTAGGGACGTTTTGGTCAATGCATTATGGATTTGAAGATATCCATTATTGCTCCCTTTGTGACTGAGACCATGATGCTTTCCTATGAAGTTGTGTAATACTTGCTCATAATTCTAACAGAACTTAGACTAAGGGGGTTATCATTTCTACTTACATTCTCCTAGTTTTGTGACTAGTCAGTGTAGAGCAGGTGGGCCGCAGTGTCTTCAGGCTTTTAGTTCCACCCGATCGCTCATTACTTAATTGGTCTAATTATCTGATTAATTGGATGCATTTAACACTTCTTTCCAGGCCTCAAAATGTTTCACAGGTAGTGTACCTTGAATCAAGCGCAGTTTTCAAATCTTTAACTGTAAAATACCTTGAAAAAAATGTAAGGTATGTCCAATTGAACAAATAATTAGATCAATGAAGTTAATTGAGAGCTTAATTTGGAATGAAAACCAGAAGACTCTGCGGCCCTCGAGAACTGGAGTTTAACACCCCTGGAGTAGAATGTGGTGATATTTTGCCAACACATATACATGCATTTGTTCATTTTAACCCACTTGTATTTGTGCTCTGCAACACTGGTGTTTCAAAGCAAGTTTCAAAGGCTTTCTCATTTACAATTGTGCCTCAGTAAACACAAACCCACACAGTAAGCCAAAAGGAAGAAATGTAGCTTGTGGTTTTGAAGCTTGAACAAACAGCACTACTAGCTAATAATTAATCAGGAAAATTGACCCCTATAAGGGAAATGCAAAGGGGGAATATTAGCTGTTCAGTTGCCAGGAATGCACCCTCCTCTCATTAGGACCATTAGAGTAAAGCAAACATTTGTTTTTATAGGGAAGAGCAGGGATAATGTGGCAGGCTTTTCTACTAAAGTTAATTACATGAGACAACATCTGAATGTCCACTCTGCTGTTCCAGACAGAGGTATTCTGGACAACAGAACGTCAGTTCGCATGGTGAGCCATGTTAGCTTGGAATGCCAGAGAGCTGTGCAGCGTCCAGTGAAGACTGCATTAGACATCCCTCAACAGGCATTTCTGTGCCTTACAAGATTCGTGCATCTGTGCTTCTGTCTGCATTATTCATTCTCATGTCAGTTTGAATTGTACATTTTCTGGTTGCTATTGTATCAAATGTTGGTAAAATTATCCCCCATTTGTTTTTCTGGCACATTCATACAGAACATGTTTCCCATCATTTGAGTTTTGCAAACTTTACATCAACACTGCAACTTTACGTATACACTCAGTCCCAGCATTAATAAGCACCAGCTAATATGATGAACAATCAATGCTAATCCATGGTGATGGACATGCACCCCCTTGCTTTTTACAGCCTCCGGTGGCACATGTAAAGCATGCTTCCTTTGTTAAATAACAGTAGTTGCATATTTTTAAAACCCAAGGCTCTCAAAAACTACTTCAGTTTAATATGAGCTATAACATCTCAGAGCAGAACAAATCGTACCATATTTACTTATTCATGTAGATACATCACAAGTAAGGAGAAATTTTGAACAGCGTTGTTGGTCTCTTGACAACACTAAATTATATCACACATGGAAAGTACATTTTCTGTATGAATGATTTATCATTACAGAAGATAGTCATCCTTGTTGACTTTTTAAAAAGCTTCAGCATCCAATCTATTTTTGGAAGAATATTTTTTAATTTGTGTCTGTTTCCTATACTGTTTTCTTATTTCACTGTTCAGCCTCAGTCTACTTTATCAAAGCTTTATGTCAGTCCAGTTTGTTTACATTCCCTACAGGCATTTCGCTGTAGGGAAGCAAAACAATCGAGTACAAGCCAATTTACAGCTGCACTTAAATTCAGATGACAATGTTAAAAGAGGTTGACTTTTTATATTGATGAGAGAATAAATATCCTTATTTTTACAGTTGTGTAAGTCAGTGACCTGTCTCAACACACTTGCTTTCATTACGAGGTATTGAAGGAATTTGATAGTAAATGGTGCAGTCAGGCCGGAAATGCACATATGGACAGTGACCATTTTAAGCGGTGGGTTTGGATGAAGAGCAAATGAATGGGAATATTGTATCTTTTGTTACCATATGCAGTTATAAATGACACCAAATAAAAGGGGATTTTCCCTAAGACCCCAAAGGGCTTCACTGGTTTGCTACACTTGTTAAAATAAGACTGTCCAGTATTTTTCTTTTTCTAATTTATTATCTGCAACCAGTTATTTTTCCATTTGTTTGTACATTCCAAACGCCATGATAAATGTTTATGTTAATGCAGTTTTCTTTTCATCTGTGATGTATGGTGCTAGCTTTTAGGTATTTCATTTCTAATGTAATGTTCCCCTGCCTGCGTGTGTGTGTGTGACTGCATGCATTAGTATTCTGCTCCTATGGTTCAGATCTCTCCAGCTCTTAGAGAATATAAATGCTGGCATATTAATCAGGTCAATGAATATTCATTACCCTGTGATATTGGTGTATAGAGATAATAGATGACTGGTCATAAATTATTATTCTGTCTATGAGATATGCTGGAGAAATAATTATAAAAAAGAAAAATATAGAGCAAACCTCACGATTATTTATTTTTGTCTTTATTTTTTTTTTACATAATATACAGTGCCTTGCAAAAGTATCCAGACCCCTGACCAATTCTCTCATATTACTGAATTACAAATGGTACATTGAAATTTCGTTCTGTTTGATATTTTATTTTAAAACACTGAAACTCAAAATCAATTATTGTAAGGTGACATTGGTTTTATGTTGGGAAATATTTTTAAGAAAAATAAAAAACTGAAATATCTTGCTTGCATAAGTATTCAACCCCCACACATTAATATTTGGTAGAGCCACCTTTCGCTGCAATAACAGCTTTAAGTCTTTTGGGGTAAGTATGTACCAGCTTTGCACACAGTGTCGGAGTGATTTTGGCCCATTCTTCTTGGCAGATTTGCTCCAGGTTGTTCAGGTTGGTTGGACGACGCTTGTGGACCGCAATTTTCAAATAGTGCCACAGATTCTCAATGGGATTGAGATCAGGACTTTGACTGGGCCACTGTAGGACATTCACCTTTTTGTTCTTGAGCCACTCCAATGTTGCTTTGGCCTTGTGCTTGGGATCATTGTCCTGCTGAAAGGTGAATTTCCTCCCAAGCTTCAGTTTTTTTGCGGACTGAAGCAGGTTTTCTTGGAGTATTTCCCTGTATTTTGCTCCATCCATTCTTCCTTCAATTTTAACAAGATGCCCAGTCCCTGCTGATGAGAAGCATCCCCACAGCATGATGCTGCCACCACCATACTTCTCTGTAGGGATGGTGTGTCTTGAGGCATGGGCAGTGTTAGGTTTGCGCCACACATAGCGTTTTGAGTTTTGTCCAAAAAGCTCTATCTTGGTCTCATCTGACCACAAAACTTTTTCCCACATCGCAGTTGGGTCACTCTCATGCTTTCTGGCAAACTCCAGACGTGCTTTCAGGTGGTACTTTTTGAGTAACGGCTTCTTTCTTGCCACCCTCCCATACAGGCCAGTGTTATGCAGAGCTCTTGATATGGTTGACTGGTGCACCATTACTCCACTCCCGGCCACTGAACTCTAGCTCCTTCAAAGTGATTGTTGGCCTCTCTGTGGCTTCTCTCACAAGTCTCCTTCTTGTTTGAGCGCTGAGTTTTGAGGGAAGGCCTATTCTTGGCAGTGCCTGGTTGGTGTGATTCAGCTTCCACTTCCTGATTATTGATCCAATTGTGCTCACTGGGATATCCAAACACTTGGATATTATTTTGTACCCTTTCCCTAATCTATGCATTTGTATTACTTTATCTCTAACTTCTGTAGAATGCTCTTTGGTCTTCATTTTCCTTCAGATTCACAGCCTGACCAATGAGCCTTCAACAGTGGGGTTTTTATCCAGAAAATGTGACAGCAACTTTAATGGTTCACAGGTGAAGGCCAATGGTAAGGTAATTGTGTCCTCGTTAGGGCAATTTCTTTCATCGGTGTAAACTGGGAGCACAGGGGTTGAATACTTGTGCAAGCAAGATATTTCAGTTTTTTATTTTTCTTAAAAATATTTCCCAACATAAAACCAATGTCACCTTACAATAATTGATTTTGAGTTTCAGTGTTTTAAAATAAAATATCAAACAGAACGAAATTTCAATGTACCATTTGTAATTCAGTAATATGAGAGAATTGGTCAGGGGTCTGAATACTTTTGCAAGGCACTGTATATGCTTTTTATCCCACTGTACTTTTAACTAGATGGTCAATTGAATAGGTGTTAGTGTTTTAATTCCAGTGCACAGTGTTTAATTCGTACAGAGAGGTGCCGGGGCACAAGCAGTGACAATAATACCGTTCTTAAGAACCGCACATTCAAAATCATAACACGTTTATTTAACAGCACTAGTGATACAAGTGTACAATTACGTATTCCACCTCATATATGAAGTAGTAGTGTGCTTCACGGCACTCAGCTGCCGAGTACCAAACACGAACTGAAACGTCCCTGGTATCGGACTGTCTCTATCTTTAAGGTCTGCACACACCAGACGCGATGCGATTTTTTAATTGGCGAAAAGACATTTTCGCAGGGACATGACCAGACACACCAGAAGCGACACAGAGGCGATGAAACAGGTTTGAAAACTGCCAGATGTATGCAACTGTTAAAAACTGCTATTGATAAAACTATGATCAAGACTGGTACATATTCATCAACATGATGTGGAAATGACTTCTCTGACGGTATTTCAACATATATGGTAATAAATCATGCACATCAGGCTTATCCAGTTCCTTTGAAATTGACTCCCATATATTATCAAATATGCGTCTTTGTAATTGTGATGTGCTTTGTCATAAAGCTCTGGGTATTTTTTCAATGACAAGTATTATTGTTTTCTCCATTTTGGATACTGCTTCACCCTGCTGGACCACATGCATTGAAGCTGTTCTCTGATTGCTCAATGCCCTAGTTGATGTGCGTCAAACTGGAAAAAAAAGGGATTCATCTTTATTTTGCGCCTCTCTTGTGGCGCCTGTCGCGTCGCGTGTGGTTTGAAAGATACTACATTCATTTTGACCCATCGTTGCACAGTTCCGCTTGCTGCATAGTGTCTGGTATGTAGCAGCCTTTAGTGCACACAATAACTTGCAGAATGAATAACTGTGTTGAGAATTTTAAGAAAACGTCGGTGCATTATATTATGCCTGACTGACAATGCTAAATTCTCAGACAGCTTGCATTTGAGAGCAAAACATAGTATGATATTTTTCACTTTCATAAGAAAGAAAGTTACACCCCAGCAAGCCCAGACGTCGGCAAGCCCCGGCACAAATTAAACACCGCCTATGCCAGTCCATCCGCCACACTCTACCCACGGTGAACATGAAATCTGCACCAAACTTATATCATACACTTTTAGGGCTCAAGTCACATAATGTTTTTACTGGTGTTGGTATCATTTATGTCTTAATATCAGAGCTAATACCCTTCAGCAAATGATCTACCCGAAAGGGTCAACCTGTGTGCCACTAACACGTTTTCTTAAAAGCGTTTTGTGAACGCGTTTGGAGCGTTCCCATGTTGATTATGTAATCTGTGCAAGCCACAAAGGTGTTTTTCTCTTTCTAGCACCTTCTCAATCGAGCAATATTAAAACCAGAAGTCAGCTGTTAAAAAATTAGGTATTAACCACATTGTTATACACAGGAGTAGTAGGAATATGTTTGCCATTCTTTGGTTACATGGAAGGCGTCAGAGAACAAGAATTAGACACAGGGAATCCTGTCAGCCCCGTAAATACATTTAGACAGTTTCCCAGATGACATGTTTGTTAAAAGTTTCGCCTCACACTGCAGGCAATATCGGAATTATGAGAGGAGATTAGACCCTAATTGGAATCTAGCAGACGATCGAGGCTATGGTTTTATCAGCAAGCAGTTAGTGGGCTGTATTTTCTGTAATTTTACTTCACAGATAGATATAAATGCTCTTGTATTAAAATATGTGATTTTTTCTTACACTCAGTGGATCTTTCAGTGCCATTGGGAATTTATTTCTAACTTAAACATTAATAATAAACTCTGAATGCAACTTTTAAGATTCATTTCAACCAGCTAAAACCCTGCACAACAAGCTCAATAAAGCTCACAACTAGTGCTGCCCATTGCTTGTACTGTATTTCTGAGAAGGTTATTTACTGTATATATTTAAATCGATGCATTCTGCGGACAGAAATATATCCAGAGTATTACATTTCATGTTATTAATTGTTATTTTGATTACGCTCCATTAACAGGGGGAGGGGGAGGGTCATCAATTTGATGTTACATATGTTTTACAAGTAGATCTCCAGAAAAATACATTTTAACTAATTGTACTCATAACATAAAAAATAAGAAACTTATTTTCTGGGTGTTTCTGTGTTAAACCAAACTTTGGGAGGTTACAAATCTGTTCTAAATATCACAATACAGGCACACTTATAACAGACTCCAAGGGACAATGGAAATCAGTACTTTATAAACAAAGTACGTAGTAAACACAATTCAAAATGCTGTATGTAACTGCAAACATAAGTACCTTAAATATAAACAATAGAAGAAAGCTTAACTGACAAAGAACTGAAGTTTATTATTTGTACAAAACATGCCCCTGTGGGGCGTACAATGTAATAAGTAATATCATGTTACGATGTACCTTATTTTCACAAAATATCTGCCTGTGGAAAAGGAAGACTATATATCAAACGGTATATATGTAATAAATGAGTCCATTTTAACCAGAGTAATTCCCCATTAAAACCCATGTTGTTTGGCAGGGCCATGTCTCCCCAGTACGTTGTAAACAGAACTCTGTTCCAACAGGATCCGTTATAAGTGGAGAGCACCTGCGTATATTTGTGGAAAAATACAAAATGCAAACTAAAAGATCTTTAAACATTACCTCTAGTTCTGTTGCTGTTATACAGACTAAATATTAGCACTCAAGTGAATTAAACAGAATAGTTTTAGAAGTGAGACATGAGGAGAATGGTATTGCCAGGCCAACAGAAAAACAAACCGGTATCCACCACAGTCCCATGTTAATGTATGAGTGTATACACTTACATGTAAACATTTACACCCACACACAGCTGCGGTGGCTCACACTCTGCAGGCTTTCCAAAGGGAGAAACTGAAAAAAAGGATAAAAATTTTGCACCTCAAATTAAATTAAAAACTAATGGAACGCTGTAAACTGCCTTACCAATGTCTAACTAGTAAAGCTTTCATTAGGTGTGTTAGTGCATCACAACTGTATAAACTAAAAACAAGGACGACGGGTTACAAAATTAAAGAGACCTACAGGACCTACTCTACTGTATATACCCCAGTGGGAGATAATAATACCACTTTAATATCATTAGGTCAACACAATCTTAAAAGCATTGTGTGAGGTGTATGAGTGGCAGCTTATTTAAAGATCAAAAAGGTTTTAAAAGTACAAAAAAATTATAAAACCGGCAGGAGAATGTAATGGAAAAAATTGAAATTGATATGGCATGTGAAAAGAATGACTCACTATAAATCCTTTTCTGTCTGAGTCAGCACGTCATGGTGACATTTTGAAACGCAACAGAGCTGTCTTCTCTGTCAGTTTAGTTGATACACCAGAGTGATATGTGACATGACTCCTGCAACAGTCTGCCCCAAGTGGATTACGAATGACATCAGTAAGAAATACCACATACTGTAAAACAAAGTATTTCTAAACAAGAAGAATACATTAGTTAAGATAACTGTGATATGTCATAACCATACCAAGTTGCTTTTGAATTTCTTTATTTCACAGAAGAGATGGAAAATTGGACCCAGAATTAAGATTTACACAGATCCTGGCCAAGAAAATCACAATAGTTCAGTCTTCAGACTGGAGCTCCTTACAGTAGCAGATGTATTCTCTAGAGTTTCCTCTCATCTGCCAGTTATTTTAACCACAGCCCATTTTGCTTTCTGTATTTAGTACAGATCAGATCCATATCTATAACCCCATCTCTCAAGCAGAATTTTAATCATGTCCAAGTAATTGGGTGATCGATCATTTTTTTCACCAATTATTACAATGTATACACATCCCTTGTGGTTTTGGTAAATGGGATCTACGTGCTGTACTGCACAGATGGATGAGGACAGCCTGCCTTTAAAAATCAAAATTGAGCCTCATTCCATAAACAGCAACATTGAACCAAACTCATCAGCAGTGTGCTGAGATGCTCATATATTATCTGGTTATCTCTATGCAGGGGGTGAGGGGTAGCATGTGACTGACCAGCTACCGCTATAAAAATGATTAATAATGTACTATTACCACAAAAGTTTGACTGTAATTGTGTGGTATTTTGACAGTATATGCCTTTTATAAGACTTTATTTCTGTCCATCAACTCTGCATTGAGATTGCAGCTGGCTTTCAGACAATCCATAAAGCTGTAGGCATTTTGTACAACTCATGCAAATTTGGACACACTGGACATAGCAGGGCTATGCCAACACAGCATTTAGGCAGTTCATTATAATTCAAAATGCAACTCAAATGGTAAGGATAAGTGCAAGTCCCTATCACTTAAAATATCACACTTCAATGGCACTGCCTAAATAAACAGGTACTTGGAGCCCAGCTCTTCTGCATTGTGGTTTAGGCACTTGCTTGTGGTGCGCAAGGTCGCCAGTTCACGACCTGCCTCCACCCTGTTACACAGGCACTCTGTCAAGCACTTTAGATTGCACTGTCAGATTGATTGCCAGACTCTAGAATAGTTTTATACAGGGACACTTTCAGGAGTTCCTAGTTTAGGCATACGGTAGATTTAAATGTAAGAATGCCTAGATAAAGTGCACTTGTTACAACGATTTTACCCCATAGAAGCATAACAAAGTGTATTATAAAATGACTTGGATAAATTAAGTGCTGTGATTGGCTGAACAAGATTACATAATGCATATTGAAAGCATGGCAAAGCAGAGGTATGCATTGTAAAGCCCAGGGAGGTATGGTTAAACATAACTAAATAAACAGGGTAAACTATGTTATATACATCATTTAAACGTGGTAAAACCATGGAAAAACTGCAAAAATACGCAGCAAGACTATTATGGTAAGGGACAATACAGTACAGTTTTTTAGTACTCTTTATGTAGGCATCACAGAGCCCATCACACACATACATATATACTGAATGTGTATATGTGTGTGTTTGTAACAAAGAGTGCAATACTAACTACTGACTAAAAGCCAGGTAGCACCATAGTTATAGCTATTAATTGGTCTTTTAAATTCAAATATCATTTATTTATTTATTAGCAGACACCCTTATCCAGGGCAACTTACAATTGTTACAAGATATCACATTATTTTTACATACAATTACATTATTTTTCACACATTATTTTTTACATACAATTCCCCTTTTTATGCAGTTGGGTTTTAACTGGAGCAATCTAGGTAAAGTCCCTTGCTCAAAGGTACAGCAGCAGTATCCCCCATCTGGGATTGAACCCATGACCCTCCGGTCAAGAGTCCAGAGCTCTAATCACTACTCCACACTGCTGCCCTATTGGTCTTTCCTTTTTTAAATTTGAAAATCTAGCTAGGTGCCATATAACATTGAACAGAATCAGTCATCTGACGAAGCCTTTGTGACAATCCCTGTATTTGAAAGTGTCCGGTATATACAGGATATATGGATTGGGAATCCTAATGAAAGTCTATGGCACATATACTCCACTTGTCATATAATTCAGAGACAGCCTTGCTCATTCAATATAGGACTTAGAATCATGATGGTTTATTGCATGGGATTATCACTCAGTTATACAAATAAAATGCATTGGAAAACAGTGTACAGGACAAGAAAATGGGCTTTCTAAATGCATGATTTCAAGATGTACCACACAAGGCAGAGAATTACAAAAAGCATCAAACAATCTGAAAATGCAACACAGTCTAGCAGAAACTGGGAGTACTTATTGAGTCACATCTGCACACTATCCCTTGGGAACCCTCTTAAAGTAAAACATTTATGAGTTGCTGACAGAAAACGCTGATTGAAGAACTGGAATTTAAAGCGCCAGTGTCTCACAAAACAAAGCATCTTTTGCAGTTTTGCAGCATTGCAACTTTTTATAGCACACTGCTTTACATAAATATTGCTACGCAATAGATGACTCACTGTATTGAGTATTTTTTCAGTGACTGGCTGCATTGGGACTTCTCCCTTGGAAACTTTGAATTTTGAGAATCATGTCAAGCAGTGTTATAGTATCTATTCAGGATTGCAAATGTTAACATTTCTGCCCAGTGAGAACATATCTAAATCTGATTGTGATGTTTGCATCTTTGCCGATTGGAAGTAAACTATTTTATTCAGAGAGCCACAATGTGAGAGTTACTGCTGTTAGCTGGATGGTGTCACCAAAACTTTGATAAGGGTTTGGCCTTTCTACAGCATGATATATGGCAATCCAAGGGCATCCCTGTTACATGCTATTGTGAATGGGACAATACAGTGCAGCTGCTGGCATGGTTGGTGCTGAAATGGAAGATGTCGAACAATTCACTTGTCAGGTTTGAGACATTTTGTGGCGGCATGTCTTACATTGTGCCCAAACGACAGCTTAATCTTCCCTGGAGCAGAACAAATCCCTCTCTCATGAGCTTAGTTTTAGCTTGTAATCTGCCTTGATCCCATTGAGCGTCTTACTTTATTTAACCCGCTTTTCTGCTAACAAAGCCACCTGTTGGGTAGAACATGAAGCAAACAGGCAGTTCAGATGGCCGGCCTTCCCAACAGATGGGTTCTGGCACTTCATTGGCATCCCTTTGTGTTTCACTATTAGAAATCGAATTAGCTGCAGCAAGGTTTCCTTAGGTAAAGTCAGACCCAGGTCCTGAATTTATCAATATTTTAAAATAATATCAAATGACATCATTCACAACCAATCAAGATTCAAATAGATACACTTTTATTGGCCAAAATAACTTATGGATGTTTTTTCAAGAGAATTGCTAAAAGTACAAGTACCGAGCAATGAGCTGTGCCCTGCTCAGACCAACAGATATTTTTATGAAATCAAAATACTGTTTACAGGTTTAATAACTGTATCTGTGCAAGACATTCAATTCTGTCAATTTCATGCGTAAAGAAAAAGGTCCAAAAACAGGTTTTATCCAACATAGCTTGCCCTTTATTCTATGATAAAGTTTGGGTTAGGAGGCTATTTCTGTATAAACCTTTAGGCTCGCCTATGTTTCAACTGCTGTTTGATACATGGAGGAAGTCAAACAGTGCATCTTCCTGGAAAACTGTCCACTAATTCACTTTGACTCCTAAAACTGCAAACGCATTTCTTAAAAAGATCATATTGTATGTCTTTTTACCTCATTTTGTCATGCTTCTCAACCAATTGCATGAGTTTCTGTTTGTGAACTCTATTCCTGAATACATTTCTATCATCCAGATAATCAGCAACATTGAACTTAAACTAATGGTTTAAAATCACAACACATACATTGATTAGGCCCAAGCAGCAGCAAGCTTTATCAATAACGTTGTCACTGAGATATCTGCATATTCTATTTGCCAACATAACCAGGCTAGACATATGTGCCAGTGCAGTTAACAGTGTCAGGCTTAACTACAGAGTATTTTGTATATATACTGTCAGAATTCTGGTAATTTACATGCCTGCAACCAAATCCCCTTAATACAAAAATAAAAACAATACTGCTTTATTGGCATAACAGAAAAACAAAACAAAAGCATTTGTCCTTCCAGGTCTGTATGAGAGGCTCAAAATGGCTTAGCAGCTTTTTGACTTTTTAATCTTCGCTGAGAAACCAGACTTCATTTTGTATGCGTGCACAAAGCTAAGTCATTCCATTATGCTCAATCCAATTACGCGTTCAATTGCCTGACTCCATTCAACATGGAACTTTAAGCAAGACCGACACAATGGCTACAAATGTACCTAGCTCTGTCTTACTTAAGCTATTTTGAGATTAAACAAACACATCTGGCTGAATTCCATCATAACAGTAATGAATGCAAGGGATAATTCCCACAGATATTGCAAACACAGTATGCTACATTGTACTGCTTGTACAATTAAAGATGATGTGTTGGAATTATAGACCCCTTTGAGGTGTAGCTCTGGAGAAATTAAAGCCTCCCTGTCCCTTATAAAAGTTTACCTTGGTAAATTTGCACATCATTTTGCAGTTTTCCCATGCTTTCTTCATGGTTGAGCTATGCATTTACCATTGTTTACCAAAGTTTGTCAGGGTTTTTAAAGTACCTTTCTGGGCTTTACACTGGGTTTGCAAAGTCACAAATCAAGTGGAGATTATTGTCCAGTCTTTTAAATATATGTTTAACATATAAAGTATATTTAAAGGACTGGATCTGGGTATTCTCCATGACTTCTCTATGTGCTTTACCACAACAACACACCATATCATTTCTTTCTAATCACCCTGTATATATAATTCCTTCAGCTCATCTTCAGTGCGGCAGCGATCAATATTCTTATATATTCAGTTTTACCCTGTCATTGGAAAATGTTATCCTCACTGGGTTTCTGGTTGAATTAATGCCCAATTTACCGCATAGCAATACCTCCTAGCATTCCTCCCTAGTTTTTCAGATCAATAACATCTAATAACACCGGAAACTCACTGTGTTCAAGGAATTATTGGTAAATGTGAAATGTGGGCTATTATTATTATTCAGGCATGGCTTACCATAATCAGCTAAAGCAACTCTGCATTAAGTATTACTAAGTTAATTAATGAAATACCCACTAAGAAAGTATCTTATTTGGATTAGCAGAGGAAAAAGGCTTTTCAGTTAATTGTTCCTGATGCACACAACTTGTTTTCAAAGGCAATTGTGGCCAGCCTCCAAGGAATCACGTTTATGGGCAGGATACATATCAAACCTACAGATTTACATCAATCTTTAAAATGTATAGCATACTCTTTATGGTAACCACTGCATATAGGACACAAATTAAAGAGCATTAAAACGTTTCAGGTTTTTCTCAAAGTCATCATGCTTACTTTTGCTTTTACATGGTGACCTGAGATGTCAACCCTGATGCTATTCATATATGTAGTGACATAAGTTAAATATATATTATATAAGTGCAAGTTAATATAGGGTATAAGTGCAGTGCAGTCAATCCTGCTTATAACAACTGACCACTGGACTGCCAAATAGATATGTGTTATGTTTTGGTTTTAAAGATTGTTCACTTGTAGAAACCACAATGATTTTTACCATACTGCTTAAATACCAAACCTAACAGCCCTATTCAAAAAATCTTAAGGACTGTTTTTTTAAAGCTTTGAATTAATTAAATTATTTGGATTAATTAAATAAACGTTTCAGTTCATCAGGCTATGTTTTAAAGGGTGTTTATTAGTTCATTCATTTTTCATCAAAGCAGTTTAACCTAGGAGAATGTTAATATTCTTTATTCATAAAACAGTCCTTAAAATACATTGATAAAAAAACACCCTTTAAGTTTTGTGAATAGTGCCCTGGATTTGCTGTGTCATAAAGCACCACGTTTTGGTACAGGGTTGTTCGAGTTGTGCCTTGTGAAGTGTTTTTTTCCGAGATTATTGTATATTCCTACATACAGATGCATTCAACCACTAGGCCTTTTACATATGTTGATTTTTCACTATGGAATGCCTTATTTACCTCTAGATCTGGATATTTTATTGGTAATTTTAAGTTAGAAGTGATGATTTTATAAAAAATGTATCTTTCCGATATAATTGCCTGCAGGCAGGCTACAGAAAAATAAACATGATGAAGAAGAAAAAAGTCCTAATTAGACACCTTTTGACCTCCATTCCGAGTCTGTGTTCAACTATTCACTTAATTATTCATTTGAATAATTTGACCAGGTCATAACATACTTAAATCAACTTGTTTTACAAAAGCAGCCCTCCAGCACTGTCATTGCCTACCGCTCGTCTAAGCTTAGGCATAACTACCTGGGAGCTCAAAGTACATATCCTGACTCAAACTGATATGTAACGGGAGTTCATCCCCATTCAATAAGCTGTTGAACATAACTGAATGATTCAATATGCTTCTCAAATATAGCCTGGCTAAACACAACACAGCTTGTTAGGTCTATCGAAACAGGTGATGTGCGTTCTTTAACTTCTGCTCCTCACCTCCGCTTTTGGTCTTGCTCCAAGTCCTGGCAGTATAGAAGATGAATAGGGTAAGCTATCCAGCCTGCTGCATTCTGGATCCTTGTTTTTGACCAGCTTTTTCTTGTGCAGGGCTTGGTTTAGTGCAGTCTCCAAAGTAACGGCACACTGCAAAGAACAGCAAACAACAAGCAACAGTCAATATCCCAAAGACCGGTCCTTCTGAAGAGTACAGAGACCTTTTGGTTGGTAGAATGCAACAATATACCTAAATTTGTTTTGTAATCTCTTACTCTAATGTTTATAACATTTATACCAAGTTTCTAATCCACATAAACAACACAGCAAGGTTTTCCAGTCATAGCGGTAGCCCCTAATGCCATTGAGACATGGGCTTCCAGTGTTGAGCTCCAATGGCCAACTTTGTTAATTCCTACCAGTAAAGCAATGGCGAAGGCATGACGTAAAACATCATGAGAAAGTCTTACTGTAAACAACACGAACCACAGTTCCAGTGAAAGGTCCAGCACAATAGCTGTTTGTTCCATTGGTTTCTATATTACCAGCAGAGCTAATCCCTGAATAACTGAGATATTTCCAAGATGTTGCATGTGAATACTCATCATGCTTTCTTGTTTCTAATTATTTCATTTTTTGTCTTCTTAAAATAGGCATAGCAAAATCAAAATCATGTATCTTCTTTGGTAAGGTACTTAACATCTTTAAATGTAAAATCCAAAGACATTGTAGGAGTAGCCAACCTTAACATACTTTACAACTGGGCTTGTTGGTGCTGCACCACTATTTGGGCAAATTGATTTAAACATTTCAACTGTGCCAGCATTGCTGATATAATTTGAGATCGAGCTCCAAAGGCAGGGAGCAGAACAACTAAATGCCCTCTCGCCCCTCCTGATTTCAGCCGACTTCTATGAGCTACCAGAAGGCCAGCATTTGATTATCTCAGGGTACGACTAGGGCCATAAAGTACCAACAGTTCCAGCAAATATAAAGACCCTAAGCCATGAAGGGCCTTAAAAACAGTAAGGGAATTTGAATTTAAACAAAAGTATTTTTGTTTTTGAAGTGAAAAATCAGCTACATCATCTGTTAAGAGCCGTATTTTTTTTTTATTTTGAATGTGATAAAGTACATGTATAGGGCATTTTTGCAGTGACATTGGATACAGATGAGCATTGTTGCTATGGACTCATTCCACCTATACTTTTAAAAAGGGTGTTTCTGATTGGATACAATGCTGCCACTAAACATGTGTTTGTTATTTGGTTAATTCTGAGATTATCCAGCACAAAACTGCTTAGCGCTAACATTATCCATTAAATTCTACAAGCTAATGAATTACCTGGATAATCCTAATTCTAATCTGCTTCTAACCTTGGCATAACGTAGTGTGAAAGGCCATATAGTAAGACAAACATAACCTGTGCATTTTTAAGAAAATGACTCTACTGTCCTTAGATTTGAGACATCTTTCTGGCTACCTGGCCTGACAGTACAGTGTGAAGACAGTTGCATTTGGCCTGTAAAACAACTTTTGGCCTGCTTTGAGTTTACAGAGCATCATCTATTTACTATCATGCAGTTCCTGTGCCTTCTGTGATTATTTTCATGCAGGCCTCACTTCTAAAGTAAGGCCCGGGGGGACAGGTGACCTCATATTCCACTGGCTGGAGTTGGTTGCCTCGTGGAAACATGGTGATAAGGGAGCATTCTAATCCTGCTGAAATCCTCCTGATTAAGAGTTGAGAGCACTTGCAAGTTAAATGATTAATTAGATGCTGACAAGCATTTGCATTGTTGAATTATTTTAACCCAAGTCCTCATCCTAATGGAACAACTGTATCCTCCAGAAATTACTCCTGGGATTGGGCAACTGAAGCCCAGCTAGAAGAGAGAGATAGGAGAGGTGGATTCACAATGTGGTCTGGGAAAGTTCTGCAACTAGAAGGAAACGGGTCCTGGGAGGTACTGGTTAGGGATGTTGTAAAGGGCTATCCGGTGATTAGTCTATAAAGGCTGCTTGGATAATTTAACCTTCTGTAAAAAAATGAAAAAATCTTCAATATGAAAAAACTAAATAGTAATGATGTTTTGTCAACAGAGCGAGTAATGTTTTTAAAGACTGCATTTGCTGTACATAAATGGAGGCTGTGTGGTCCAGTGATTAAAGAAAAGGGCTTGTAACTAGGAGGTCCCCAGTTCAAATCCCAACTCAGCCACTGACTCATTGTGAGACCCTGAGCAAGTCACTTAACCTCCTTGTGCTCTGTCTTTTGGGTGAGACGTAGTTGTAAGTCACTCTGCAGCTGATGCATAGTTCACACACCCTAGTCTCTGTAAGTCGCCTTGGATAAAGGCGTCTGCTAAATAAACAAATAATAAATGTATTTGAAACATGTTATCTATTATCTATGGGAATGTAATTTTAATGTAAAAAATGATCATTTATTTTACTGTGTCATCTTATTTTATTGTAATTCTCTGGAAAAAATGTCAACCAGCAGGCAGCATCACATTTTTGATTGACTGAGAGTATATGAAGTTGAAAGTCACAAATCACTTGTGGGAAAACATGCTGCAATTACACCCAGGGCAACAGTATGTCTGAAAGATAAATACAACCTGAGCCACAACTTGTGTAAAAAACAACAGTGTACCAATTTAGTTTGAGGTTTGAAACTGAAATACTTAAATCAATATTAGCTACTCCCCAACCTCTCTCTCAAATACCAACTAAAAAAAGGGCTTCATGGGATATTCCCTCGGCAATACTATTAGCTGAAAAATAATGCTTTGTTTATTCAATTTTGAAACTTTTCCATCATCTGTAGCTACCATCAAAAGCCACAGTCTGCATATGCAGACCTGGGGTTTAGGTTCAGACTTTGACGGCCATTCTAAAACACGGAATTTCTTCTTCTGCAGCCATTCTTTTGTAGATCTGCTTGTATGTTTAGGATCATTGTCTTGCTGCATGACCCACTTTCGGTTCAGCTTCAGCTCACGGACGGATGGCCTGACATTCACCTCTAGAATCTTCTGATACAATGCAGAATTCATGGTTGTGTCAATGATGGCAAGTCGTCCAGGTCCTGAGGCAGCAAAGCAGCCCCAAACCATCACACTCCCACCACCATGCTTGACGGTTGGGATGAGGTTCTTCTGTTCGAATGCAGTGTTTGGTTTTCACCAAACATAACGTTTCTCATTGAGGCCAAAAACTTTTGACTCATCTGTCCAGAGAACATTGTGGATCATCTATGTGCTCTTTGGCGAACTTCAGACGGGCAGCAATGTTCTTTTTAGAGAGCGGTGGTTTCCTCCTGGCTATCCTTCCATGAACACCATTCTTGTTCAGTCTTTTTCTGATAATTGAGTCATGAACACTCACATTAGCCAAGGTGAGAGTGGCCTGCAGATTCTTGTATGTTACTCTGGGGTTCTTTGTGACTTCCTTGATGATTTTCCGGTTTGTTCTTGGAGAGATTTTGGTAGGACGACTGCTCCTGGGTAGAGTGACTGTGGTCTTTTTCCATTTGTAGACTATCTGTCTGACAGTGGATTGGTGGAGCCCCAAATCCTTAGAAATGTTTTTGTAAACCTTTCTAGACTGATGAGCATCAATAATGTTTTTCTGAGGTACTCAGATTTATTTTGATCGTGGCATGACTTGTTTCCACACACCTGTATGGTGAAGACCAAACTTACAAAGTTTCTGATCTTTATATAGGGTGGAGCCTCCCAAACTCACCCCTGAAGGTCTACCTAATTATTTAAACACCTGATTCTAATCATCCCCTTAAGTGAGCTGATAAAACCAGGGGTTCACTTACTTTTTCACATACCCTGAATCACTCATTGTTTCTCTAATTCATACATCATATTGTTTCAAAAGACATGGAATTGGTTAATATAAACCCTACTGGATATTTAAGAAAGGACTGGTTTTGATTCAAGAAGGCTATCATGGTAAAACTATTGAATTTCCATAATTATCACTGGGGTTCACAAACTTTTTCTCGGCACTATATATATATATATATATATATATATATATATATATATATATATATATATATATATATATATATATATATACATTCATTATTGTATAAATGGGCATTTATGAATCTGGCTAACTGGGATTAGTGTGCAGCAGAACAGTTTACACTTACGGTCTCCCTGCGTTTAACAGCAGGAGTGCCTGACGGTGAAGTGCTGGCACTGAGGGCTTCTTCAATATCTACATTCAGCTGATCCAGCTTCTTCATGAGTTGTGTCATTGATTGTGACCATGGGGACTGTACTGCTTCCTGAAGAGAGAATGGAATTGAAAAACTGAGAAACATCACACGCATTTACTGAACTCTGTCAATGCCGGGTGTTAGGGGTACATCCCGAGTTAGGTGTGTTGAGGCTGGGAGGCTGAGTCTGAACATACTGTACTTTCATGGATGCCAGGCTTAAATGGAGCTCAAAATCATGTAGTCCAATTTGGTGTTTATATTCTTTTTTCTATAAAATTAGCCCATCATTTACAGACTGCAGATGTGTTATGAAATAGCCCAGTAGCAGACATCTTAATGTGTGCTGCTGGTATTTTAAAATTGAGGGTCCAAGGAAAACTGGTAGTCAATGGACATATACATATTAGGTGGATTTATTGCAACTATAAAGTAGCAGGAGGATTGTAAGTCTGCTGAAATGATCAAAAATTCTCTGAATTCTTCTGGAACTGCAGTAGAGTATATAAAAAGGACTTTACTTCTTGAATCTAAGCTAATATGAAGTCGAATTTGGGTTATCTATAAATAATATGATACAGGATGTAATAAGAGGCTGATGGAAGCAGGTAAGTCAGAATGCAATTACAGTAAAATAGACAGATAGGGTCACTAAGATAATGTGACAGCCTATTATCCTCTCTGAGTAATAACGATAAAAGTTGTATAAAAGTAAGTAATCCAAGAAACTGATCTAATTTCCCCCACACCCCAGCCCTAAGTCTTTCAGCATCATGGCTCTGTCCAAATAAAGGAAGTAATCATGGATTAAGAACATGTGATGTTAGACTAGAAATGTTTTGAATAAATAGCAAGCCAGGTTTTATAAAAAAAGGGTATTAGGATATATTAAACAAAGTCAATCAACCAACAAAGTATCTATTTCTCGATTTATATTGTCATATCATCTCTCAAGGTGCTTTACAAGAAAGTAGAGAATAACTAACTGCCTTGTCATAAAATGTGTTTGAGTCAATGGCTGTTAACATGTTCTCAACAATGAAACTAATGTCTTGTGCCTCCAAGCCACAAGTTGTCTCTTTATAGCAAAAAATGTTGTCTGAACCTTTTCCAAAAAAAATTCAGATGAAGGATATGAATGGAGGATATTGGAGGCCCGGAGTACAACAACAATCCAAGATAGCCAGGAAAATACTCAACAAGATAAAAAGATCAGCAGAACAGAGAGCTAAGTACACCTCTCACAACAGCTTTTTAGAGAGGTGTTTAAGTAGCGATGTTGTACCTCTAAAATTAGAGAGGTTTATATTATTTATAGAGATAGACCTGGACCAATACCTCCCTCTCTCTTTTTCAGGTATCTGGTGAAATTCTCTAATTTCTCCACTGAACGCAAATACAGCATTTTGAAATTTTTATGTTTATATTTTCAATTTCTTGCTCTTTATAAAAACATTTGTTTAAATTCTTCTGTTGTTGGTGTGAATCTCGTTTTTCTAATTGTCCATATTGCTTGTTTTGAATGTAGCCTATTGTCAGCTTTATACACTGCTTGTTGTAATTAGTGATAAATATGGTGTCTGTTAACATTAATCGGCACAGGCAGGCACTGTACACTGAAGAAGGTGAAGGGGTCTGATATAAAAAATCTTAGCCATGTACATACATTTTAGGGGGGTTGTTGCCATGGTAACACAGGGAAACAAATATATATATATTGTAAAAGACTCGCACCACTCACGGGTTCGTGCTCCTTTAAAAATACGATCCAGTACACAGAAATGGATTTTCTCGCGCTGATGTGCTATAATTTTTAATAAACACAAAATAAAACGGAAAACACAAAACAAAAACCTAACTCCGTTTTGGAGCGCTAACTACACAGGTAAGTCCCTGTCTACCTCTCAGGATGGCTAAGCCATTTACCTGGCACCACAACACAAAACACACAGGCTTAACACAGCACTTACTATTTATTTTTCTCAGGACTGCTCGGAAGCAGAGCACCTCATCTGCCTCCTTCTACTCAGCAGCCCCGCACATACTAGCTGCCTCTCTTAAATGCTCTGCACCTGGTCCTTATTCCCAATTACCGCCCAGGTGCAGGGGATAATTAAACAATAAAACAGTTAAACAATTAAACAATAAACCAAAATACAATTAAATCAAACAAAGGTGCATTTTTACATGTTTTTTCCTTCAGGGAGGCTTTAACCCCCTCCCTGCTGTCTCACACATCCTCCCCCCCAAGTGTGCAACACTTACGGCCATTCCAAGGCCACCTCCTCCCCTAAAACACAACCTGCCACCCTCGAGTCCACCAATGTCCCTATTCGCCCTCTTCCACGGGCAGACTTGAGGGTGGATCGGTCCACGTCCCGGCTCAGCCAGGTAGGGACCGCGCACCGGCGACGAGGGACCCCACCGGTTTGTCAGGGGCGACCAGAATGACAACCGAGGCACTGGAGGCTGCAGCAGCGGGCAGAGGTCTGCAGCTGGGACCCAGTGCAGTGACGTCCGATCACCCAGGGGGAGTGAAGCAGTGACCTGGGGGAGCGTAAGCGACTGGGAGCAGCGCAGTGACGTCTTGGTGTTCGGGAGGAGCGGAGCAGGGAACCAGGTGGAGAACTGTGACTGGTTCTGCCGACTCCTCGGCTCTAGGTCTAGTGAAGGGAGGACCAGGCCAACCGGCAGGGTGTCCAGGAGCGAGGGGCGAGGGACCGCACGCAGCGGCGCCGGACTGGACCGCAGGGGTGGTGGTCGGGGCTGTGGTGTTGGCGGGCACTTTGCCTCCTCCCCTCTGGGCTCTGGAAGCGGCGGCTCCTCCCCTCTGGGCTCCGGAAGCGGCGGCTCCTCCCCTCTGGGCTCCGGAAGCGGCGGCTCCTCCCCTCTGGGCTCCGGAAGCGGCTGCTCCTCCCCTCTGGGCTCCGGAAGCGGCAACTTCGCCCCTCTGGGCTCCGGAAGCGGCGGCTCCTCCCCTCTGGGCTCCGGAAGCGGTGGCTCCTCCCCTTCTGGCTCTGGCGGCAGCAGCTCTTCTCCCTCTGGCTCGGGAGACTGTGGAGCTACCCTAGCCTGCTCCCACTCCTGGAGCAACAGCTCCAGTTCGGTTGGCTCCCGTTCCTGTCTCTTCAGCGGTGCCAACCCCATCTCTCTCCCCCATCTCTCCAGCTGCTCCTTCTGAGCAGCGGCATTCCTGTTAATCTGCTCGATCATTTGCAATAAATCCTTTTTCTGGGTCGTAGGGGCGCCCACACCTTCTGCCACCAAGTGTAAAAGACTGCACCACTCACGGGTTCGTGCCCCTTTAAAAATACGACCCAGTACACAGAAATGGATTTTCTCGCGCTATAAATTTTAATAAACACAAAATAAAACGGAAAACACAAAACAAAAACCTAACTCCATTTTGGAGCGCTAACTACACAGGTAAGTCCCTGTCTACCTCTCAGGACGGCTAAGCCGCTTACCTGGCACCACAACACAAAACACACAGGCTTAACACAGCACTTACTATTTATTTTTCTCAGGACTGCTCGGAAGCAGAGCACCTCATCTGCCTCCTTCTACTCAGCAGCCCCGAGCATACTAGCTGCCTCTCTTAAATACCCTGCACCTGGTCCCTATTCCCAATTACCGCCCAGGTGCAGGGGATAATTAAACAATAAAACAGTTAAACAATTAAACAATAAACCAAAATACAATTAAATCAAACAAAGGTGCATTTTTACATGTTTTACAGTGCGTATGTCATTTTTTGTGGCTGTTGACAGTATATGCAATAGGTAGAACCTTTTTTTTTTTTTTTGATGGTCGACAAGCTTTTAATGCGCTGCAGTTGTTATCAATGAAGATATTAATAATGCGTCACCACTTATATATTTAGTGGTAAAATATAGTGGTAAAATATGGGGAAAGGTTGTAGAAAGGAGGTACATTGCGCTGGGTAATAGAATAGTAGGGACCAGGGGGTGATAATGAGGGACGCCTGCCTTGTATTTACCGAGTCCGAGTACTGTGTACTGACAACCCGTGGGACGTTCCGTGGGTTTATATTTGAGAAGCAGAGGTTTTACAACTGGTAAACAGCTTAGCCGTCCCGTATAGTTAAAGAAAACAAAAAGTTTAGTTTAGCGCTCATGCAAGGAGTTAGGGTTTTGTTTGTTACTATTGTTTCGTGTGCAATTAAATAAATATATTTCATTTCTGTGGTCCCATCTTTTTTTTTATGCCAAAGAAAGTGGAAAAGATCCTGTAAGTGGCAACCCAACCCCGGTTTGTCACTATATATATATATATATATATATATATATATATATATATATATATATATATATATATATATATATATATATAAACTTGTGTCAGTCTCTCAGCTAACCCTGCTGATTTTGATGCCACTTCGTGTGACTACTGCCCATTTACAGTACGTGTGAAACATCATTCACTCTGTGATCATGGGACGCAACAGCCAAGTAAATGTATTAGTTATGGACAGTTTTATTAATTTATTTTAAAGGTTAAACCTGGAAGAACATTATAAAGATGAATCATCTTGTTTACAAAGGCCTATGTGTGTGATAACCTATATTCCATATCATACACTTTAAACACGCCCTGGAATGAGGTTGTTATGAATGCCTTCGTATAGTGCAAAGGATGTTTACCAGTTATGGCTTAAACTTCTTACTGTACTTTTAACAGTATTTCGGGGACATAAATACAAGGACTACAAAGCTATTTATTCATTTCCTGGAATAGACTGCAAGTAAATATATTCCAGGCACTCAGTGTGACCTCTTGTACCCCTGAGCTAGGCAGACGTCTTTTACACTGCATCAAAGCGCCTACTGATTTCTATACAATAACCCTATTGAGGAATGACATCTGCAAGAAAGGCACATTTGTCTTAATAATTCAGCCATGAGGCTCATTGCAATGAATGCGATTGCTATCAGCAATGTTTTTGAAATTGATGGAATGTGGAAGAATCTAAAAAACTCCACACCAATTATATGCCTTTCGAAATTAGAATATCTTATGACTTATCCTGCTTCCACATATTTGGTTTATGACCAAGTCATAATGTAGCTACTGGTTATGTATGGTGCTTGGTACACCATGTGCTTGTGCTGTAAACAAGCATGTTCTGAATACAGTTCAATACCACTGAAAACCAGCCCAACTATTTACTGGCATGGTAATGTTTTATTAATGACACTATTCATAAATACGTCACAGTGTGCCACAATGTCATTTTCTACCCTCACAAGAATGATCTTCAATTGCATCTCACTGGCACTGCAAAGAATATTGAAATGGGCAATGATAGCACAATGGCAGCTACAACACTGAGATGGCAGAATGGCAGAAAGAATACAGTTGCAATTTAAGGACAATGAATCATGTCAAGACCACTGTGCAGTGTTTGTTTCAAAAGCAAGGATTTCTTCAGGATAATGCAATGGAATCATAAAGGTAACTCAGTGGTGTGATTATAGGAACTGTCAAAAAACATATATTGCAAATTTTGCACTTGAACGAAAGCTTAGAAAATGAATCCCTGTGTCATCTACTGTAAATGTACAGAAACAATCCAATCAAACCAATTGTGAAAAATACATTTGAAATGTGTATCAGGCAGATTATATTAAGTTGCTGTTGCTAAGTATTATAAGGCAAAATACATTTTGTCAATACAGTACATATGTTTAATTTGATCATTTGAATTGCCTGAGTTGAATTCATCTGTGGGAGCTCTGGTAGAGTCTTACTGGATTGCTTCCCATCCCAGCTAAATTCCAGTAAATATACAGAGAGTAATAACTGCATTCTAATAAAACATCAAAGCGTTTGCGTTTGGTGCAAGTGAAGGAAAAATGTTGTGCTCCACTCCAGAGATGGCTCCAGTTCAATGGTTGCTCAATGGTTCAGTTGTTCTGTGCTGGTAAAGCACTTTAAGATCAAATGTGGATGAAAAAAAGCTAAATAAATGCAAATTCTATCACAATCCATTCCAATGAAACAGTAGCTAACTGGAATACAGCTGATACAGCATTAAGAATCTTTAAGTATTCTCAGTTCTCTCTTAAAATCTAAATCCAAAGGAGTGTTGCAGGCTATACAAGTACAACATTTAAAAACAAGAATATCACAAATGTTTATATAACGAGTTCCATAACTTCTGCTTAATCTCAAAGAGTATATCAGTGTCCTTTTAACAGTATCTTTTAAGAGAAACTACAAAGAAATAATGAATCCTTCGTTTGTACTATTTCAGAAATGTTGCCAGAAGTGTTAGTTAGCGGGGTTAAAAGTTTATAGTTCACTATTAAGTATCAATGTTCCACTTTGGCATGAGATTTTCCTTTAAAAAAAAACATTGTTAGAATTATCCAACTTCAAAAGGCTAACATGTTAAAAAGATTAATGGAATCACTCATTTTTACATTTTAACTAAACCATGAAACATTAAGCACAATGCAGATGTCCTGCAACTTACAGTAATATTTTATGCATTTATTACATGTTACTCTGCAATAATTTACAATAAAGCTTAATTTGTACCACTTCAGAATAATTACAGGGTTGTAACAAATGTATTTTCATTTAAGTATTAATTAACACTAAATTACCATTGAATGTACCTGTGCATACATGAACACATATGAGCATACTAAATCCCCATAGTATTACCACATAGAAATACTTACAGTAATGAATGCTTACTGGTAAATTAACCCTATTCACAAAGCTTGAGTTGTTTTTCCAAATTCTGTTTTATGAATAACATTGTCAATGGGTGAAGTTAGGCCCATTGACTGTTTGCTAGACCAGTCTGCTCAGTAAAGTCCATTATAAAAAAGTAATTGTTTGTTTCCTTGCATTTGTTTAGATTTTTAAAGCTGTTTGATAATTGTCTGGGACAAAAAACATGATGTATGAATAAAATGCAATGCTTTCTGAAGTGATTGAACAACTACATTTCAATTTCCTTTCCTCACTGAAGTGAATTCATATTACAGGCAAACATGCAAACAGATAAGGAACACAACTGTAGTAACAAATCTTCACACATAAATTTGATGCGTGAGGCTCTGCGTAGTTCAGTGTTGCCGTCAGTCTGGTCTCATTAAAATAATAATAATTTGTGATATATAAAGATCAGGCTACAAAGATAACATCAGGATTTGTTTTCAATGAACAGCTGTTGAAGGAGCTGTGTTAGACCAAAGTAAACATCAAATTGATTATTTCTAAAGAGGCCCCAATAACTCTGTGTTTCTAATAATTCTATGTAATTAAGCATTCTGTTTACAGATCAAATACTCTCTTAATTAACCAGATTTCATTAAGAATGCAGGTTGCAGTGGCTAATCCAGCTTGCTGTTTTAATGTTTAAATGTTATTCATCTTGGCACTCACCTAACAAAGATATTTTTTAATCATCACTGATGTGTACAATATCAGATCTAGATGCACAGGAAACCTGTTTATCAAAGCAATTAGGAGTAACTATAGAAAGCAGTTCCCATTGCATGAAGGCGGTGACAGAGTAAGAAGCACCCTTTATCCCTGAGCTCATGCACACCATCTCAGAAAGTACTCAAAGTACTTCTACAGCACTAGATCTGTCTGATAATATGATCTACAGGACTGGGAGATTTGGATCTGTACCAAATGCTGTGACTTTTTTTTTTATAAACCTCCTCTAAATTAATAAATACCTAGCTACAATTGTGAAAAATATTGTACAAAACATCACTTCAAGGATATTTGCCAGAATAGCATATTTCTTTATTTAGACTTGTTATATAGACGTATCAATGCTCTGCACCATTGTGGGCTACAAAGACAGGCACAGGACAGAAAGGTATGTATTTATTGTCCCCTGATCTGTCATACAGATGGCATTGTATGCAGGTGGCAAATGGGGGAACCCTGGTTAGATGTGTTTCAATTTTCAGCAGGAAATCTAAATCCACCTAGTAGACATTTTACACAGCAGAAGAAAATCCTAGAAACGTGATCATAACCATAATTCTTACCTAAAACCAAATTCCTTGACATTCTACTGAGAGAGGCATTTTCAAGCATCTCATGAGGTTTACAGTCTGCATACAATATCCGAATTCTGCTTATTGTACTTTTTTTTTTTTACACCATTGGGATTGTTTCCCTCATCCTAGCTTGTGACGCAGAACGTATCCCATCAGGGAGTAACCTGAGAACCCCCCCACAGACAGTGCTTATCGATGGATGCTGCTTTATCAGCACCAAGCACAGAGAAGCAATAAGTACATTTATTTGGTTTACTTCCATAGGGCAGCAAGAATACACAGCAGGAGTGAGGACAGCAACCCCTCCCAACGCTCTCCTGCAGTGTAACATCAAGTCAATGAACTAGCAGTCACCAAACTCTGTTTTAAAATCTCAAAAACATTCTTCTCTTAATAAGCCCTACAAAGAATCACAGGACATTTAAAAAAAGACCAGACACATTATTCATGCCACTGACCTCAAAAAGGCCCAGTTGAAAATAGCTTTTTTATCAATTCTTTTTTTTTAATGACTTTTACTTAGCTTTGTAAATTGACATAGTTACAGACTGACAAATTACAATTTACTGTACATACAAGAGGAGTGTTTGGATTAAATTTGGGTAGCCTGATATTACCTTACCCGTGTTGCACTCTAACCTTGTACTCTAACTATAGCACAGTACAGTAGATCAATATTACAGGTCAGTTTGACAAAACTAAAAATAAATTATAAGGGCTATTTGGACATATAGGGGGAAGTATGTAAATGGGTACATACTTATGTCAAACTTTAGGAGGGATTATAAGTGATCATAGTGTATCTATAAGTGTACTGCTTATTATTCTATGTTACCCAGTTCAGTCACAACACTCAGACCTGCTTAAATGTGAGAACTCTCTATTGTGTTTTATGCAACATAATGTAAATCATGGGTTGTTTATGCAGAGTTTTCCAGTTATTTAACAAAATTGTCATCAGATACTGCAATATTTGTGATTAATCTGAAAAAAACTTCGGGTTCCGGCTCGACCTTAACACATAACTGAAAAAATCATGCAATAAGAGAACACAATAACAGATCCCACAATATGATATTTGTGGGAATAGATCATTTAAGACAGGCCTTGACAGGCTGTTCTATATAAAGAATAACAACTGTTACTTTAAGCAGATGGGATAGATTTGGGGAGTTTTTTTTTATGTTTTCAATGAATTTTTGAAAAGCTAAAAAAAGGGTATATGAAGGTTATATGGAATTTTGGCTTTTACAGTATTTTTAATTTACAGTATGTGTTTGAGAAAGAAGCATTGAGAAGGAAAGCATGTATTTATTCTGTTTATTCTGGATCCCTTTGCTTTACTTGTTGCTTATTACTCAAACTGTTGTTTTTTTTTTTTTGGGGGGGGGGTTGTTGTTATTTCTTGATAATTCTTTGATAAAGTGCAGAGGTTGTACATCCATTCAGTATACACTTCCTTTCAAAGGACTGTACAACACACTCCAGTAATTCAGCACAAATATACATACAGCAACAGCCCCATCTAGTGGCAAACTAATAAAGTAATGATGGAATGTTCCAGATACAGTATACCTCTTAGAGTGATTAATATTAGGAATGCACCAATACAATATGTATTTACTTATTTTTCAGGCAAGAATAGAGCTTTCATGGAGAATACAGAATGCACCTTTCAAAATTATCTTTTCATACAAATACATTTTGCACGCCACTTTCAATGCAGATTTGAGGTGAAATGAGTAAACATGATTCTAATAGTAATGGAATGCCCAAGGCCATGTTTATTATTGACACAGATGCTGTAAGTTTCCAGACAGATGAGAACCTAACATGCAATATGTCACATGTATTTTATCTGGTCTAGACTGCTTACTTAATACCTGAATAAATACCTTTCTTATGCATGATAAAACCAATCAAAGTGAACAGTTCCCTCGTTGAAGTTTGAACATGCAAGCAGTTTAATGTGATTTATATAAATGATGATCTTCAGAACCATAAAATGACACAAGATTTACCATTTTGGAATGCTAAAGGAATTCACACTTTGTAAGATGAAAGGCTAAATCAAAATAAAGTCAGAAACAAATTGTACACCCTTGTGGTAAAGGTTTGCAGTGTGCAGGTGAAGTGGTGATATGATTGTGAAACAGAAGACAGACAACAAAGTTCACGATCCAAACAGGTTTTATTTTTATAATCCTGGTCTGGCGACCACAAAGAATAATCCCAGGCAATACACAGCAATGTGTACAGCACTGTTTCTAAACAACGACTTGCAGTCCCGAAATAATAAAACACAGTTCGTAATTAATGAAACACAGTATTACCACTTTCACATACAAATGCCGCTACTGAGCTGTCTCTCAGAGAGACGTTAAAAAATATATTTTAAATACCCATTCACACAGCACGAATTTGCGCAATCCATGCAGCTAGAATTCCGTCATAACCCTTTCACACAGCCAAAAGCATCTCGTGAATACAACTTTCAAACCTGTCACTCAACAGATCGTTTTCATGACAACGGCAACAGAAACAAAACAAAACAAATAAATCAATAAATAAAGCAGAATAACGTGGGTAAGCTACTTAAAAAAAAGGAATGTTATGTATATCAATGTCTTATCTTTTAATGAATGGCTCTGGAGAACTGTAGTGTACTGTAAACTTCCCTGTGCTCGCTTTGTCCTCTCTATTAATAATATACTGTATATGTATACATGTGGAAAATTTAAATAAAAAATATTTAATTGGTGACGCATTATTAATATCTTCATTCAGCCATCTGATAACAACTGTAGCGCATTAAAAGTTGTAGGCTTGTCGACCATCAAAAAAAAAAGTTCTACTTATTGCATCGACTGTCAACAGCTACAATAAATTACATACGCATTGTGTTTATATATATAAAGCCTGTTGTGTCTGTTGCTTGCTTTGAGTTCCCTCTGCATTCTCGAAGTCCCCCGATCACATTAACTGGATTTGCGCAGGGTCTTGCCACCAAATTCTACTGCACAGTTCAAAAGTGCCGCATTTGTTTAGCAGCTGCCACTATTGTAAAGTTAACAATTCCTTAACTTCTCCAATTACTATATCTCGTTCTTGATCAGCCATTGTATTTGAAAAAAAATGACAGTGTGTAACACCGACGACGTCCGGTATACAGTCACGTGGGATGTTGACTTTCAATCCACGCCCACTATGGCGCTTCACTGCCAGCATAGCCTTTCATACATGAGTCAAGGCGCTTCAGTGCCGTCTCTGTACCACCTCACGAAGTGGTTCAGAGACGGCATAAAATAGGACAGCTCTGTGACGGTATAGGCAATTCACACAGACCAAAATGCTATCATAAAGTGCTGTTTATGAGCTGTCATAACTCGTCGGTGTGAAAGTGAAAGACACGTTCACAAGTCCAGAGTGATTGTTATTGTGCTCGTGGTGAAAATACAATTTATTTGTGTACAATGGTGCAGTGTTGTCCGGGTTTAGTGCTGGCCTGTAGCGACAGCTCCAGATCATGTTAGCCGTCTAATAAACAACAAACAGTACAATCAGAACCGACAAAACAAACAAACACTAGACACTCACGGTAATATTTCGCTCGTCCTTTAGCGTTCAATTAACCATAAACAAAGGATCAGATCACCTAGCCACGTCCTGTTTTTTACCTTCAGTCATGCCCCCTTGGTTAGCGAGTGCAGCTGTTTCTCCTCCAATCCGTGGCTGCCACATCGCTTTCCCTCTGGAGCGATGACTTAATGTACCGCAGCTGTGCTCCCTTTCTAGATCACCGACTTCCACCTAACCCTGGGAATGAATTGTCAGGCCATCCAGTCCGGGGCACTCTGTTCCCTTTACACTGTGTCCTCACAGGTCGGGAGGGAGATTTATCACCAAGAATCATTCTGTCTCTGTCACAACGCTACACTATTTTCTTTTCACCTGTCGGCTCAGACGAGGTGCAATGGACAGGGCTAGTATTACTGCTATCAAGAATGGTAAATAATGTTAAGTCTCATTGCACACCAATGGCACCAACACGACAACACGAGTGGAAGTTCTTTCACATTGTAACATAAGAACAGACTTTCATTGTTACAGGCTACTGTTGAAAAAGGCCTATCAGCTGATCCATGTGAAATCATGTGTAGTATTTTTTTTTTTTAAGCAGTGATTAGAGATCATCATGAAGAGGATACTAGCAACAATCTTAGTTGCCGGTATGTGCAGTTTTTTGTTGTTGTTGTTTTAAGTAGTTTAGTTCTAGTTTTATTATTTTCCTTTCTGAAAATGTGTCTTTGCCCAAAAAAGGGGCACAATAGTTTCATTTTAAATTGTTGGTACTGGCTGCTAGCACACTATTGAGTGGGAATGCCACCTACAGATAAAATCTACAGATAACCACTCCTTTTGTGGCTGACTTGAGGGCTAGCTGGTTTTCCATATAGGCAGCAGGCACATACTGTCTAAACATATATGTATTTTACACATACTTATGTACTGTAAATCACAAGAATGAGACGAGAATCTCATCCCCAGCTTTTTACCTGTTTAACAAAACAAATCAAATAAATACAGCTCAAAATCTGGGATCTTCGACTTAACAATACCACTTTAAACATAAAGGCTCTGTTTCAAAAATGATACTGCTTTTCAAGTTGCTGAAATTCTCATGCTTGGGTAACTCATAAATGGCAAATTGTGAGGAAAATGAAGCAATGGACTTCTGTCCCTTTTACCTTTGGCACTGTTTACTTTTGTGTAACTCACTCAGACCATCAGATCTACTCTAAATGCGTTTCTCAACAACCAGATGTAAGCTACAGGGGTTATTTGCTCATGAATGTCAGGATGTTTGGTTGTCTGTCACAATTTGTAATACCTTCGATGATAAAGCTGGAGGTTGTTCAAACTTCCCACAGCAATAAAAGCCTGCACCTACTTCACAATGAAGCAATTTCAATGGTGTGCCATTCTACTGTACTGTACTATAGTTACTATATGGAGTATGTTTTCATGACAACACAAAGAGGCCCAGTATATGCCTTAAAGGCGAAGACACTTTGGAGCAGAGACAGGTTTTTACAATGTGCTAACACTCTCTGTAGGCGCCTTGCCAATCACAGAGGAATGTTGGAAACATGCCACACTGGGCCAGCACTTCAACACAACAGCCTTTGATGCTATCAAGGCAGGTTTGAACTTTAGAAAACGAAATAAAAAAAATGTTTTTGTACAGTAGAAAGCAAGTACATTACCATTGTAATGAAGACAAACAATCTCCTCTCTTTAACATATAAACATTAAATTGATTCATGAGAATGTAAATAATGGCAACCCAGTGAAACTGTGTTATCCGTGTGTGAAAGGATGGCATCAGAAATGAGACTCAGAGCCAGGAAGCTGCAGTGAAAGCGCTGTTGCGCACGATTATTTACAAAACAAACGGAAGAAACACAGGAACAAATAAACATGGTACAATGACCAAAATAAAGAGTTAAACAAAATATCAGTCAGACACAATATACTAGGTACCTTTCGGCTGGGCAGTGGCCTTCAAAAACGTTGTCCTTCTCTCCAAAATCCTCCTGGGACTTGATGGATGATCAATTATTCAATCAAGACCCAGCCAAAATTCCACATATGTATTTGGCAAACTTAAATACAAAATACACAAACACACTATTTACAAGGCGGGCTTCTGCCCTGCCATACCATATCATCAGGAAATCGTGCAAAACCTGTACAAAGTAAGATACTCCTTCTATAATGCTGTCTCCTTCTATAATGTCATCATACTATACATCTGGACAATGCCTAAGGCCACAAAGACATCATTTTTCATGTATGTCAAGCAAAATGTGTAGCAGAATCTTGTGAATTCACTGAAGGGCTCTGGATTGTAATATTTCTATTTATAAGAATGAATGTGCACCAGCAATTTCTATAGTACTGTATAATAATAATAATCAAAGCAAGAGGGAATGTTATGTTTATTTTTTTATTAACGTTGCACATGCTTACTTTAAAGAGTAAGTAGCAGGGTTCCGAAACATAGAGCATTCCACGTCCCCACGTGTTACTACAACTGTTTAAATAACATGCCTGTCATTTTTCTTTTCACTGTTAACATCCTGACAGCTTTTTACACGTATAACTTTGTCGGTTTCAAAGCTCTTTTCAAAATGTCCGCTCTAGTGCACTGACAGTGTAAGGATTATTGCCCACATTGTCAAACAGGTAACACAGCAATAATGATCCATGATGTGGTACGGAACAGAAAGGCCAGAGCACTTGTTATGTTTTTTTTATCGTTCTTCCTGCAGTGATTTAGAGCAATGGTTCCCAAGTTAGCTAGAACATTTTATAACTTCAACTCTTCAGCTGTTTAAGAGCTAAAAACAATTAAAAAGGTCTAATTAAGCAAATTATCAGCTCAATTAAGGGTATAGTTAAGTAATTGAGAGCTCAGCTGGAAAGAAAACCAGCAGGTACAGGGGGTCCCCAGGACCAGGGTTGAGAACCACTGATTTAGAGGACAGATCTCAAACCCCAGTGCACTGAGCGGCCATTTTGAAAAGAGCTTTGAAACAGACTTTAAAGTTATGTGTAAAAAGTTACAGGTACATTATTTAAACAGTTGTAGCAACATGTGGGGACGTATAACATTATATTTTTCAGAACCCCGCTACTTACTCTTAAGTGGAAGCAAAATGTAGGGTGATTGTTTAACCAAATTAATGTTCAATTATGTTCCCTCACAGCAGCAACCCCCACAGAAATAATTTGATTTGACTAAATATTTAAACAATATGGTTTTTAATTGCGTACATGACCTAGATGTCAGTCCTTTACAGCAAACTGGAAAATATCTCAGTGGCCTCAATTGCAAATGGCATCGTTTTCAAGCAACAGCCACTAACTGCAGTGCTTTAATCTTTAGAAGAGAGGCTTCCCCACCAATCCTTACCTGTGCAGTTGATGTGATGTAATGCAAACTTATGACGGAACATCATGCCTGGGAATGAATAGATAATTATAATTATGTATGCCCTTGTGGCAGAGTGGAAGCCCTGTCGGTGTAAATAGTGCGTAGGGGTAATTTTGTATTTAAGTTTAAAGGTTTAATTCCATCCCTGCCAAATACACGTGGGGAATGATTGCATAATTGATCATGGTATATAAAGTTTTGTGGAGGAGTTCTAGGAAAACTATTCAGTGAAGGCCATTACCCAGTCTGAACAGAGGTGTGTTTTTGTTTAACCCTTTGATTTTGGCCCTTGTGCCTTTGTTTCTTTGTGTCTTGTTAAATAAAGAACGCATTGTGCTTAAACTGCAGCTTCTGTCTCTGGGTTTGCTTTCCTGTTGCTGACCAGCCTTGACCGCTACCCTGCTACAGCCCTATACTCAAGCTGCACATTTAAGCCCATGCAGCTACAGCAGGTATGTATAATCATTGACTCCATGTAAAGTATAGCATCTCATCAATTACTAACCCAAACCTATCTCACAAGGCTTGAGAACAAGTATGAAGTAAGACTACTGATAACAGTATTGTGTGAAACTATGCTATCAGGTTATTACATTTCAGTAACCCTCAGTCCTTGTTTCATGACAAAAGGAGTTGAATTCCATACATTCCTACGCCTTTTTCTCCCTAACAATTGTTTGAACTATGTTAGTTTGTACTTAAAGCAAACATGATCCTAGGCTGGGGTGAAGCTAGCATGTCCTCTTAATGGAAGGATTTCAATACCTAAAATTGTAACACAGCCAAATATGTTTTTTTTTTCCATAGATTAAGTATAGTACAGCATTGTACAAAAGCAATTACTTCAAAAATCAAGGTTTGCATTTAAAACAAAAAAAAAAGACTTTTAAAGTTTTGTATATACAATTGATTTCCTTGTTCCATCCTTATTCATAGGAACAGAATATTTTTAAGTGTTTTTAAAGTGCAACAAAAAGGTGAATTATTTGACAGTTTGTCAGTGCCTGGTCTAGGTAAAGCAGAAGGCATTGGTTTTTCAGGCAGTGAATGCATGTAATGTTGTAACTTTTCTACACCTAGGATTCAATAGTCATACCTAAGACAGCCTTAAAAAAATGCTTGTGATTTACAACTTTGCTCAACTATCATTTATCCAGTTTTCAATGTTCTGCATTCCCAGTTCTATACTGTAACAAATACAACTTAAGTGCTTCAGTGTTTCTAACAAATATAAAAAGGTAGTCAAATATTTAAATAAGTCATCCACACTTGCATAAAAATGAGAAATATACTAAAAATGAACCAGGCACTCTAAAGTTTGTGAAAATGTGTCTATGGTCCCTCTTCATCAAAGTTTTTCAATTCAAGTTCCAGTTTAACGATGGTTGTTACATTTTTCTCTATAGAAAAACTCAAGAGTAATCTTACTAGTTAACTAGTAAGAAATAGCCAAAACTGAAGTTGGTAAATAGTAAAAATTGGATTTAAAAGTTGGCAAAGGCTATGTTTACAATTGCTTTTGGCACATTGAATGGAACGTTCTTTTTCTAGATTTGTGATGTCATCAACTGTCATTGTACAATACTTTTCTAGATGTTTAGAACTCCTGAAGGGGGTAGGTCAGTGCCAGGTTGGTATGATTAACATCGTTCCATCGGTCAAAATGTGTCACATTCAAGGGACAAACTGAAGAAATGTTGTCTTACTGAGACAGAAATGCACTTCATTTTCTCCTGTAATCTCATTACAAATCTCTTGTTAAGAAATGTGTATCATACAACTTCAGAACAAACAATGCAAGGGCCAATGAAACTCTCTCGGTATCAAAAAAAAAAAAAAAAAAAAGCCAACTGCTGAAAAGCCACAGAGCTACACCGGCGTTTGCCCGCGCTAGTCAAAAGTACGTTGTTAGTAATTATATCAGTTATAGCCTTTCTTTTTTTTAAGTTAAGTTAAGAATTGTACATTTTTACTGGATATATTTTTATGAAGTGAATGTTATAGTGTAACCATTTTATAGTTGCAATGCTGATTAACCAAAAAACAAAGCAGGTATTAACTTACATAGTTAATAAAATAAACTTAAATGAATTAGTAGTAGCGGCAGCATGTTGGCACAACTTTAGCAAAGCACACTAAGGAATCCCTTTTATGCAATGAGGGAATCTTAATTGAAACATTTAACAAATAATTACATTTACCCATCCTCAGGGATATACGAATGACCAGCGATGACCAGCAGAACGCTCCAGTTACAGCTGCTGTAAACCCAGATGGCCTTGATTAGGTAAGTACAATTGGAACGTTTCTGTAATATCATTCTAAAATCTTACAGTCATTGTAAACACCCTTTTGCATCCATTGCGCGTTTGATTGCTGATACATTCTTATTATGTGCTATATATAATACTATCATAGCCCCCTCCTTAATTACCATAAAATGACACCTACTGGCACGGCACTGTTTGTTGTAAACCCTTGTCAAAATAAAAAAGAATAGCCGTGCTACCTCTATTTGCATTGCAAATGTAGCCAACCTTTGTCCTTCAAAGAACATGTTTAAACTAAAAAGTTATTCATGAACTAAAAACATATGTTTTAATCAGTAAATTATAAGAGAAGAAAAAGCATGTTTGAATTCATTTAAAGAGATTTTGTTGATGCATACTGTATGTTTCACCATGATTCGTCATGAGACAAAGTCCCAATTGTGTACAGTTCAGTGAGCTTAAACATAAATATTCTTGATGCACTTCACAGTTCACTGTTTTTATAGCCTTCTCTATGTTTATTAGTTTTATTTGTTTGCAAGTTATTCAGAACAGCCCCTCCTTAATTCTTAGTAGGTTTAAGTGTCACCACATTTCCATTTGCACCATGAAACCAATCTGTAGAATTCAACTCTGGTTTGCTCTTGGTCTGTTAATGGATTTTTCTTATGTATTCTCATCAGATCCCTGGGGGGGGGGGGGAACTATACAGCATTATAATACACTGCATGACCTGTCATGTGTTATTCTCTTCCCTTTAAAACCATGTTCCAGAACAGTATTCATTTCCTCATCCATTATTAAATATCATTTATAGTACATTACCATAATATCCCAATATGCAAGCTATTTTGTGCTAAAAGGATGAAGCATATTTTATTCTGTTTGTCTTATATTCATGTCTGCCCTCCTCAGTTTACATGCTGTGTATCCATGGAAACTCAGCTGGGAGGCTGCTGAAGTTTGTTCCATCAGCCATAGCCTGAACTTCAGCTCTTATCCAAAGTCTATAATGGTTTCTGTATAATGAACAAAGCAACTTAAGAAAACAAAAACATTGCAGGCAAGTTTATTCAATTTAAAAAACCTCAGGAACTTAGGCAAACGCTGACGAAAGAAGTGGAAAGTCAAACCCAGGACTTCAAATACGATTTTAAAAACAAGAACCAACATCATTTACACATCAGTACAGACACCAGTAGGCGCTAGATGAGATTTGTAGAGCACGAAACAAAACAAAACAAAAATGTCAGATGAAGGGCAGCAAAGTCCTCTTGGTGTATGGAAAGGAGGAGATGAGATTCCTTATAGCTGAGGTCACTCAATATGAAATTTAGTTATTTGGAACTAAATTTCCAACATCAGTTATGCTACCAAAAAGGCCATATGGTCCTCTACAGTGGAGAAAATCAATGCTGTCGGTGTTACCAGGAGGACAGTAAACCAGGTGATGAAAAGGTGGCAGGACCTGTGATGGCTAACAAAAGCAAAACTTGCAATGCAGCACAGGCATGCAGCAGGAGCAGGAGGAGGGCCGCCATCCACATCACAGCTCACACTGCTGGAGAGGCAAGCGGAAAGGACAATCCATCCCAAACAAAGTGACCCTGGGTCTGAGGCCAATGACAGGTCTCTTAAGGTGTGTGGTTTTATAAGCTCTTAATTACTCACTTCTACAATGGTTTGCACCTTGTCAGAGGAATACATTTCAATATCATTTAAATGGATTAATGACGGCAAAGTGCTAATTTGATAGCGAGTGCAAAACGCCAGGTGATTTCATTCTTTACATACGTCGTATTTTTAGTGGCCACGGTTTTTGGCAGCAATATGGGTGTTTTGCAGCAGCAGAATATGCATGTATCCTTACATCAGCCCCTATGTCTCTTATATACATGTAGTAGTTACAGTGTCTATTGTTTGGTTTTCTAGACTTTGTTTTCACTGCACTATACATTTAGTTCTTGTGTTACAGGTAATAGGACCCCACCTGAGCTCCACATTTTATACTATATGTGATACAATAAGTATGGTGGAGGCCCTCTCTATGATGTCCGTCCCAGAACAGGAAACTAAATTGCCAGAGTACTGAAATCCATGATATCCTGGAATACTACAAGTGTGATACTAAACAATTTCCTCATGAAAAATGTTGGCACCTATATCGCAAAAAAAGTTTTCTTTTCTTCACCAGAGGTAATAAATATGATATGATTCAAACTCATTATGTATCCTATAAATCATCAGCCTAAAGCAAAAAAAATAAAAAAATGAAATGATGTTGTTGGCCTATTGAAGTAAAACCAAACATTGTGTTATGGCTGGTTCTGGCTTATTCCTGCATTGCTCTAGGGCTTCTATTAAACTTTTACAGTTGTAGAGGAAAAAAAAGAATAATGCAATAAATGGTGAAGCAAAATCTATTGGTATTGCAACAATAACCATTGCGATTATTGTGGTTAATTGGACATCAAATGGTTAGAAACAAAAATGTATCAGAATTTGTTTGCCCATCTAGTTGAAGCATCTGTATTCCAGAATGCAGCTGCAACCAGAAAATCAAGGACCACTCTGTCCTGCGTCTTTAAGGAATGGCAACCACTGTAGAACTACAGCTTGGTCTGCATGCAGTTGATAGCAAGTGATGACTGATATGCAGCAGCTGCAGAAGATTGTGATATCTGAAAGATGTCAGTTGACCTGCAAAATAACCCAAACATTCAAAGCAAGTTGTGGGCAAGCTTTCTCGACCAGAACAGTAGTGCACGAGGAAGCTACCGAAGTACTGAAGATGTGGCCTCTTCCTAAAACAGTTTCTCAACTCACTTCAACCAGCTGAAGAGTAACTGAGTATAAAATTACTTTTATACCAGGGTGTTCTAAATGCAAACCAGGTGGTTGTGTGGCTTGGCAAATCAATGTGTCTTGCGATAAAACATTTGGCTATGTATCATCACAGCTTTCCAATAAGGCCTAATACACCACGGAGTCTATCTTACCTGCTTCATATTGAAGTCCTCCTCTGTTTCATTGCTGCTGGTGCTGCTAGACTCACATGTGTCCCTGGACCATCCTGGCGGGGCTTCAGGGTTCCTTTTAAGAGGTTCTTCCTTTTGTTTGTTCCGACTCACTGTCCTCCTGTGCCTGCTTATCAGAAATTCCCTGTACTGTGGGAGCTCAGTGAAAACATCATCCTCACCTTCGGAAGAAGAGGAATCTGCATCCGAGCCTTCGTTTATGAAAAGCTCGGCGCTCGTGCTCGACAAACCACTGCTTGAAAACCCATAATCTGAGAAAGTGATGGTGCTCGCCTTGTGCTTGATAATTCTGTGCTCCCCAGTCCTAATCCCAGAGTCAAATTGCATAGGGGAGCTGCACCCCTCAGCTATGGAGGCGTAGTCTGGATCTTCCTCACAGTCTGCCAAAGTCAGAAGAACCCCATAGTGGCACTCATCATCAGTGTCCATGTGAGCGTCAGACTTATTCAGATTAACTGTCTTCTTTTTGCAAGAGCCATTGACTGAATCCAATAATGTATAATTTCCTTGTAAGTAACATCCATCAAAGTCATTATCATATTCTCCCATTTTGGTTTCACATTGAAATAAATGTGCACCTCCCCTTCTGTCTACTGATGACCCTGGATACACGAAGGTCATAGATTACTTTAGTTCCTCCTTAATTAGTACAGATTGTATTCCAGTATCTAGAGTCCATCAGCTAGCGGAAGGCTAATCCAGTGCTCCATTTTGATTGGCACTCATCTACCCAACTTGTGGTCCCGCTAGTGAAGAAACCGTCCACAGCACATATTCGTTTTGTTTCATTTAAACAGCACCAGTCCAGCATCTGGAAAAAACACATCATAGTTAAATGGCAAGCTAGTTTCTAGTATATATTTTATGTATATACAGTTTAATATTTGCAAAAATATCAGTACACCCTCAAAGAAAAATTTGAAAAGCACAACTACGATACTATTGGAGGTCAGAAATACAGCAGTAAGTAATACTGTGGTCTTTATCACATCTACAGGGACAATAGTGTTGCTGAGGAATAGGTTAATAGTTACATGCTGATCAAGGGGCAAACATCTTCAGGCTGTGATGACTGAAACAGATAATGAAAAGTAAATCTACACAATAGTTAAGATAACAGTGATATTCTGTACCTGTACTAATTGCTCTTAAAACATTTGTAAAGAGATTTTTATTTTGTTAAGGTGTGTAATAAAATGCAGAAAAAGGGACCTATTTGCAAAACAAAACAAAACATGGACATATTTTTCCTCTCATAATAAATCATGTAGTAGATGGTTTATTTATAGATCATATTCAACAATTTTGTTCAGGTTTTATGCCTGTTTAAAGTTTTGGATGCATTGTCTTTATATGAATACTTGCCATATTCATAATATGTCACGCACTGTTACAAAGAACTTCCATTATGTTATCCATATATGTTTTTTTACACCAGCAAGCAAATAGTTTTTTTTGTTTGTACAGCTGTCTGTGACACGCTAAAAATATTTACTGCTGAAAAATCCATTCACTTGCTATACAGGTAGAATAAAAGACAGTGAGGCAGGTAAGACTAAAAGACAAGACAAAAAAGGACTACAAAAAATATTGAATGAATGATTGTTCTCTAATTTATTTAATTCCACAACATGCCATATTCACTCTATAACAAGATTAAAATAGCCGTCAGCTTGTCTGAAGCCTTCATTCAAATAACTGCAAGAATGGTGAGAGACTGTTTGAGTATTAGTTTTTATGATGACTGTTTGAAGAACTTGTCTGATGGCAGCCTGATCTGGAAAATCTAAATGTTTTCATTCACGTTCAGATTTACTGTGATGGTTCAGAATCTAAACCCAAACAAGAGCCGTTTCACAGCTGGCTCAGTTCCATTTGTTCAAGCCTGGCTCTGTTTCAGACATGATTGTGATGACATCACTAAACACAAGAATCCTGACCATTATCTGTGGTCAGTGATGTACTACATTTTGGACTTCATCAGTCATACAATGGTTTCAAATCTGCACTGTTTAAAATGGGCCCACCTTGTCATTAGCCTTCAGTTTGAAACCCAAATTCATATGGCTTTTTAAGTTCCCCTACAAATTGGTAAACTAATACATTCCTTAGAGAATGATGTTACCACTGATACTAGTTTTAGTCAGAGAAGCAACCATTTTTGATGTCTGACTAATGCCCAAAGTACTTCAAAGTAATTTCCTGAGGAATTAGGAAGTGAGTCTTTGTGTGTGCCTTGTATGATTGAGATTTTAATAAATCAAACCATGCATTAAACTGATTGCAGCGAACAAATTATTTCCATAACTATTACAGGTTGTGTACTTCCATTCAGCATAAAAAGAACTGACACTTTACTGAGGTCAAACTTAGGTTTCAAGCAATAGCTGTCAGTATTTATATAACTGCTTGGTATTTACTATTCAACCTCCAGATCTATGTTACACCAACAGAGAAAATGAAGGAGTCTTTTGTACTTTACCAGAATTTTTACGTGAGCATCAACATTGATGATGCAAAAAAAAAAAAACAACCGAGGACACAACCACTGTGTCCTCATAGCTAGTTACCGCCATGCTTCCATTCATTATGTAAGTCTTAAATATGCAGTTTCGAAAGAGACGCATGTTATAGTAAACGTATTTAAATTTTAAAGCATGATATATGGTACTACACGTGGTTAAAGAAATCTGTTTTCAAGCCATGCTTTCAGTTAGAGTTCCACTTGCTTGGTCATTTCAGGGTGAAATTGGCCCCACCCCTTCAATGGCTTCTTTCCTGTTATTAACCAACCAGCTACTTCCTTTATTGACTGACATGCTTTAGGCCAGTAACATGCTCTGACCCAGAAAACACTGCTTAGGTCAGGGTTCTCAAACTTTTGCATTATTAATCACGGACCCACAACTGACCCACAACTGAGAAACTGACTGACAAAAGTATATAAATGTACGGTATGTAAACCGTACAAAATGAAAAAGATTATACAGTACTTACCGTCAGTGAGATGGGTGTGTCTGTTTCTTACTGCAGAGTCTGTCTATCCTCGGTGTGATGGTTGACAAGCAAACTCGTAAATCATTCTCCACTTCCAGGCAGGACCTGAACTTTGTCTTCATATATGTTGTTGGGAAAGGTAGCAACACTTTCATGGCTTCTGTTACTAAAACTGGGCACTCGGCAGCAACAGTTGGCCAAAATTGACAATGTACCTGTTCTTGAAACTTAATTGTCAGTGTGCGGTCACAGGACAGTTCGAACATCTCCTGTTCTGCTTTTCCACTCAAGCGACAAGATGACGTAGCAAAAGATGAGAACATCTGAGATTCCACTGCTCAGTCTAGTTTTCCAAATCTCTGCTTTCTTCCAAAATGCTGCATTCTTGTCACACACCTCAAGTATGGTTGTATTACCCCCTTGTGTGGGCAGGTTCAGCGCATTCAACAAGTTAAAAATGTCTGCGAGGTATCCAAGCTTTGTGATCCATATCGTGTCAGAAAAGTTTGCGAAAAGTAAGGGATTGTGCACAGAAAGGAAACCCAGCAGCTCATTGCGAAGCTCAAAAACTCTTTCCATGACTCTGCCTTGAGATAACCAACGTACTTCCATATGAAACAATAATTTGTCATGTTCTGCACCCATTTCTGAACACAGCTTTGCAAACAGGCGTGAATTCAACGGTCTGAACTTAACAACATTCACAACTGTCACAGTTGCATTTAGTACAGCATGTAATTCGGGTTCCATTCTCTTCGATGCAAGGGCCTGGAGATGCAACATACCATGTGTTACGATTAGCTGTGGGTTTATGGCTCGTATTCTTGCTACAACACCACTCCAATTGCCTGTCATAGCGGCAGCACCGTCTGTGCAAACAGCAACACACTTCTCCCAATTCAGTGATTCAGCTTCCATGAAATCATCCAATAATTTGAAGATTTCCTCATCGCTTGTCTGTACTGGTAACTCCTGACAAAAAAGAAAATCTTCCAAAATTTCCTCCAGCCACACATAATGAACATAAACTAATAATTATTACTATTATTATTATTTAGCAGGCACCTTTATCCAAGGCAATCAAACAGAGACTAGGGTGTGTGAACTATGCATCAGCTGACTTGCTCAGGGTCACACAATGTGTCAGTGGCTGAGATGGGATTTGAACAGGGGACCTCCTGGTTACCAGCCCATTTCTTTAACCACTGGACCACACAGCCTCCTGTGCTGCATTACCCAGTTAGTGGTATGGCCTTCAGTTTCTTCACTGCATCTTCGCTTACCATCACTTCGCACATTTCTACAGCAGCTGGAAGAATCAGTTCTTCTCCAGTAGTGTGGGATGTTTTACTTTTTGCAATCCGAAGAGCTGTTAAGAAGGATGCTTTCAGAGCCTTTTCCTGGAACCGATGTTATGTTTGTCATTTGAGTTTTCTGTTGATTGTATTCTTTTCTTTTGTTTAAAGAAGTCTCTGGATTTATCTTTATACTCCGGGTGCCTTGTTGTGAGGTGTCGTTTTAACTTTGCAGGTTTCATTGCTTCGTTAGATAGGATTTGTAGGCATACAAGGCACTGTGGTCGGCCATCCCTAAATTCCATAAAACCAAAATCAATATAACTTCTGTCAAACTTTCTGTTCTTCATTTGCTTCTTGCTTTTGGACTTTGCACTGTCCGTGGCTTCAGCACAACTAGCAGTACTACGATGAGGACGTTTTAAATGCGCATCCATTTTCAATGTAGTTTGCTCACACACTGTAACAATATCTTCCACTTCCACCCGTCAAATACGTCTCAGAAAAACAAACATCACTTCTGATTCGCTATCACTAAGCAGTTATTTTTTTTTTTACGTTGTGTCGCGGTGAGTCCTATTGTCATCCTAAATGTGATTATTATGTGGTTGTTCATGCACCATGGAATACTATGTTGTGTAAACAGAAAGAGTAGCTTTGTCAGTTTTACGGACCTCCTGAGCATTCTCTACGGACCCCAGTTTGAGAACCGCTGGCTTAGGTGATATATAATCTTGTGTGGACCTTGCCAATATTAGTCTTCTAAAGACCATGAACATGCTTCTAGTTAGTTCCACGCAAGTGGTTTTTGGCCTGATCAATGTGAGAATAAAGGTAAGAGCTTGAAAATGTTCGGAGGAGAAGGGCAAGACGAAGAAGACCCTGAATATTTAATCCCAGGGTCACTTTGTTTGGGACACTGGAGGATGCGGTGCTAAAGCGTTATCGTCTCACTCTGCAGGTCATCCTAAACCTAATAGATGAATTGAGGGGTGAGCTAGACCCCAGCGTCAATCTAGGGACCGCTATCCCTGTACATGTGAAAGTGCTGTGTTCGCTGCACTACTATAGGATGTACTTATCTTATACTTCATTTATACTTGTATTATACTGAAACAAAGCATACTTTGGAGTACTTATGGAGTGGTATGCTTGTTGAATACTTTAAATAATTTCAGTATACAAAAATATACTACAAGCATATAACTTTTTTCGCAAGGGAACATACGCAACAGATACATATTTTAAAAAAGATATATATAGAACATATTAAATTTGAATACCTTCATTTACATATAATTAGAAATAAAGTTTAACATTTCATTTTAATGAAATCTGAATCACTGTGTACCATATTCTAGTTAGCAACATAATTTACAAATACTTTGATAACCAAGCCCTTAATCTTAATGTACTTGGAGTTAGGTACAGGCAGTATCTTACTTGCGTCATAATATTTCTGTCCAATTTGTGTTCTGTTAGCTGCTAGATGAAAAATTGATTTAAACAAAAACAATGGGGCAAATTAAAGCACGCTTCTGTGTAGAGAACTCACATTCAACTATGCTGTAACTGAAAAAAAAACATTGAATACCACATTCAGATACGCAACCAGATATGTTCTCTTTTGGCAGTTTGGGGCATTGAAATGACTTTGGTAAGCCACCCAGTAGCTGGCTGAGGGAATATAAATAATAGTAATAAAACTTGTTGAAACATACTGCAAATATTTATTTAGTTTTATTTATAATTAGTGAGAAGAATGTATGTCCTGTAAAATTGTCATTTGTTTCAGTTTTAAAAATAAATACACACAAACAAATAAATAAATAAACAAACAAACAGGATTTTAAGCTAAGCGTTTGCAACAGAAAAGGTCTTTGTTAAAGTAATCATATTTAGATGTAAGAAATTGTTCTCATTTAAATGTAACTTTTTTTCTGCATTCCCCTACAGCAATATTTTAGATGCTGTAGGTACAATTAGAGGTTGTGGAATGCTAAAAAGGGGTATGTGCGTGTTAGCAATAAGTAAAATGTGAAGAAAATATTTTGTATGCTGACCTTATTATTAAGGTATGCTGAAGTTATGGTTAGAAAAATTATTTTATTTTAATACAGTGCACAATTATAAGGAACTGTTTGAATGAATGTAACTACATTTTGCATTTGAAATAATTTGAGCTCAATATGATGCTGTCAGTATGATTTTTAAAAGTAGCAACAATAATGAAATAGCTCACAAAATGTTTTTAAACCCCTAACTCTTTTCTTTTTTCCCACCCTGGGGTTCTGAATTGCACCATTTGACACAAAAACACTATAATACTATCGCATTCTATAAGAATATTCTTGAGAATGCACGAACACAAGTCGGAACAATACAGCACAGTCAGGGCACACTTTCTCTTTGAGCATTGATTTGAATTGGGGACAGAAGTACTCCATGTTAAATATTGATTTAGGTCGCCTACAGCGTGCTTTTAAAAGGAGGGAATTGCTTTTTTACGCTACCACTTTGTAAGCATTAGTATTTCACAAATGCCTCATTACAAACATTTTTACCATGTTCTTATTTTGCTTCTTTGAAAGTCATGTTCAGTGTATTGCGTATTGCAAAATATGAATGGCTGTGCATTGTGTCACTTCTATAATGCCATAAAAGTACAAACATTTAGTATCCTGTTTAGAAAGTGCTCCTGAACAAAGTTTGCTTTACCAGATTGGGTTAGATGAAGACGGAAGAACTGCCCAATTAATCCAATAAGCAGGAGTTCTATAAATGTAAATTCATTTTTAAGGTAATGTTGTGACAAATATTCAGTAGTAATAAAATTAGACAAAGGCATTAACAAGACGCGTTTGTCAATATCTTTCATTATCCATTATTCCTCTTATAAATATGGTGTGAAATGAATTTGAAGACAATAACCTTGTCTGTGCTCTGCAAATGTATAAAATGTGATTTAAAAAACATAGCACGTCAAAAAAGATATCATGACAAATGTTACCATGAAATAAGACTCCCAGCTGCCATGCTGTATTACTTGAATTAAATATACATTCTACAGGTCCCTAAGATGATTCAGGGGGGCTTCATTTCTGTTATTCCTCCCCTTTAATACAGCGCTTTTTATTATTTATGCCAAAGATATTCTTCACCTGCATTGTGGAAGAATTGGTGCATGAAAAAACATGTTCATCTCATATAGAGAACAAGCAGTCATATGCACGTTATATACACTATTACCAACGTGAAAATGTGTTGATCTTATGATTCCCAACATGGTGTGAGTTTTTGATTGTTGTGTGAAGTGACATTATTATTTCCATTTAAACTGATGTACTGAACACATTTACTTTAAATGGAGGATAACAGTTGTCAAACTTATTTGGTGGGGGATATCTGCTCACAGCAGCAGTAGCAGATTAATATTAAATAATAATTAACTTTCCCATCTAGGAGCAGTCACTATATTTATACCAGCTGTGGATAATCCCGACCAGCTGGTGAAACATTACAAAGTTGTTTTTTATGCCTTAAGCTATGATTGACAGATGTTTCGATGAATTAATAATGCATGCAAGCAATTAAGAACCTTAGTTAATAAAAGAAAGTCTGCGATGTAATAAATCTAGAAAAACAAGACCAGGGAAGACTGAACTGCTTTAAAAAAGAAATGCAATACAAAGGAAGCTAAGCATAAAAAATGTACTGGTGCAGTGCAAATCTTGGTTGAGTTTTAATACTTCTGGTACAACTACTTTATTTACTACAGTCACAGGAGCAAATTATTACGAAAGTATGCAGAATTCAAACAAAACACATCTAAAATGTGTCACCATACACCAATGCTTCAAACCAGCAGTATTAATAGTTATCCAGATCTTGCATTCCACAAAGGTAAAGTTTTAAACATCTTCCTTAAGAAATGTGTCTCCGCAACAAGAGCAAAATGAAATCAAAAGGTTACCTGTTGAACTTAATGTTTTCATACTTCTTAATGCAAGTCCATATTTTTAACCCAGTTCTAGTGTAGGCAGTCAGTACTTACCACTCCAATTGTCAGGAATGAACTTTAAATATATATATTTATATGTCAAAAGAAACAGAGCAGCACTCATAAAAAGCATTTCAGTTGGCCCGCCTGCAGTACATGAGCTCTGTCATCAGAAGTATGTGTAAGAATCCCTGGGGGCTAACACAGCCTCCTACAAGCAGTGACCAAACCATTCAGAATGTGTGTGTGTCAGAGAGAGAGAGAGAGAGAGAGAGAGAGAGAGAGAGAGAGAGAGAGAGAGAGAGAGAGAAGGTCGTTTCTCCAGGAACAGCCAATGCTATAAATACAGAGTGCTCATACATTCTACTATGCCAAGAGCCAGTGCTCTGCCTTATTTCACCACCTGAAGCACCTGGTGTCAGCCTTGGAGCTCCACTTTGATTAGAGGAGGAGGCATGCTGCTGTCAGTTTAACGACAGTGCCTGTCGTTCAGGATTATTCACTTACTCTTCTTGTAACCCCTTCAGCTCACCTTCAGTCACTTTCTGTGTCCTTGCATGTTTCAGCTATACTAACGGTTCTACGCATGCTCCATCCGAGTCACAAGCGGTCGACCGAGTCACAAGCGGTTGACCATTCTCCACTGTAGAATCAGTTTAGTTAATCTGGTTGTCATTTTATCTAAAGTACCTGTTTAATATTACATAATTAATCACTAATTACCAAGCACTTAACTAATGCACTCTAATCCTTTTCCCCCAAGGATCAATACTGATTACTTTCAATCTATTGCCTCAGTGACACTTTACTGTATCTGGTAAACAGAAAGACCAAAAATTAAAACCAGAATAAAAACACCAATGAACTATAACACGCTGGTAATCAGTAACAGAGCCAGAGTACCATATCCTGACTCGGTGCCATAAGTTTGGTTTCAAAAGTGGGGTTACAGTTCTGTAGCTGGGGCATACATGAAGATTATTCGATCTGAAATAATAAAATATGTTACAAACAAGTATAACGAAACATTGCATCCCTTGTATGTCTAATTAAAAGATCCAAAGACATTCCTGCGGAAATCATTTAAATCAATACATTGGTGGCATAATGTTGTCATGAGTGATGAGTGTGGCAAACAGCTATATTATTCAGTCGCTTCTGAGTCATGGAATTACGAAGCCATGACTTTAGTCTTCGAAGAGCACTGAAGCTCTGCTCTGCTCCGATCCAGGATCAAATCCCTTTAGTACAACCGGGCCCTGAAGCAGCGAGCGCTTGAGCGAGTGTGGCATAATGCAGATTTATGAGAGGAATGAGAATTACCATTGAAAATTATTTCTAGAAACATTGAGGTTTTCCCACAATTGAAATACTTAAGATAAATGGTCTGTGCAATGCATTTAAACACGCAAATAAAATTAGAATCAGTAATATGTCTTGATTAATTTGGTATAATAATTGTGTAAAAAGTTATTGGTAATGTATTTACTTTTTATTGATGTCTATATTTATTTGTACAAGGCACAACGTTTTAATTTTGCTGTTTTAAGTTTACTGTTTCAATTTAAAATGCTATCTAATCAGTAATTGAACTCTATTTAATGATATCTTTCTACAAAATATCTCTAATGCAATGATTTAGACATTGACATGTTTTAGATTAAATTATCCTTCCCTTATCTGAACTTCTAGTCAATTGAATGTAGCCTTTTGTAGTCTCTTATCCTTGCGTGGTATCTGCGTTTGCACTCCCATTGCCTTCATTGTGACAGACTGAATGAGTGCATTCATCAACAGATCACTGTCTCTCTTTCCAACCTTGAGAACAACTGGAACAAATGTGAAATACTGGAAGGATAGGTGTTCTATACAAGTAATACAAAATCAATAGGATTCTAAGCACCCTACTGTCTCATCAGGCAAAAACAGGGACCACTGCAGACCACAAGTATTACCAAATATAGTGATGTTTTGTTTACCAGTATGTATTGGTGCCTGCAAAGATCGCACATGCTCTCTGAGGTTCATGTTCAGGCTCTCTGAACGCCAGTCACACTGATGAACTCATTAGCCAAAATGTTTAGCCATTCTGTATGGCCATACTACACAGGTATACTAGGCACAGTGATTTTTAAATGGTTAAGTCCAGAGATGGACAGGTTCCATTGTTACTTTGCATCTGGTTCTTATGTGCTCTTAAGCTGACAGCAAAGATGAGGGCTGTGCTGACTTCTGTCTTAGGAACAGCCTGCAGCCATTCTGAAGCCTTCAGAAGATAAGCTGAGATGAATCTGGTTAGCACTCGAATGGGTGTCCCTTAATCAATATCAGGTACTAAAGGATATGGGTCGGTGGCTCACAAGAAGGCATTGTTCACTCTTGGCCAGAACCATCATGGTGCTGGAGAGCAAAACCAAGATAATGTCTGTGTATAGGCATTAAAATGATCATGGAGCGGAAAAAAAGAAAAAAAACTTGGATATTGGAAGGAAGTTCATTCTTTGGCTAGGAATAACAGAAGCAAATCAATTGTCCTCAATAATAAGGCATTTTGGAAATATACATATATTTTATAACACTTAAATAAATGCATTGCATTGGCAAATAACAGAGACATAGGTAACAAGGCATATGCATAATTATCTATGATTGAATAGACTTTGTTTTTACCTGGAGGCTGAATGGGTTAAAACATTTACTCTAGGGCACACATGTAATCACAACATGTTACAACATGAAAGACAAAAACTTCTTACTGAAACGTTTGTCTATTTTCTTTTCTGAGTTTGGTGTAAAAAATGTGTTTGGCCATGCTTAATATGGTCATTATATCTCTTTTAACATAGTTATCAACATTGATTTACTTCTTTCAAACATTAGTATAATTATCTTATTGATCTGATTAGATGGCAATTTGCTGACATTTATTTTTCCTATTATATTGCAGACAAAAGTATTGGCATCCTACACTTAATATAAGATAATTCAGGAAAACATGTTAAATACAAGCATTTATTTATAGCACTAATTTATATGACAAAGACCAAAATGCACAATTTCTGGTAGATTAACAAACAATCTTTATAAAAAAGCAAAAGCATTGGAGTAATTAAAAAAAATATTTGTTCATGGCACCTTTACATTAAAAGTCAGTTAAAATGTAAAACGAATATCTAAAGTGGCCCAAAATTAATGAGGCACAGCGTAAGCTGGCACATTTTACCGGAGCTCAAAATAGGCTAGCGGTCGCACAGATTAACAGACTAATCTGAAAAATAGTGCCTCCCTCCAAATGGGCTACCTCAATTGAACAACAGGTATGTGTGATGGGGAGCCCCATCCCTTTGTGTGTGTATATATATATATATACATATATACATATATACACACACACATATATATATATATGTATATATATATACATACATATATACATATATATATATATATATATATATATATGTGTGTGCTGTTGTGACAGAAAGACAATGATTCTTGGTGGTAAATCTCTCTCCCGACCTGTGAGGGCGCTAAGTAATGGGAACAGAGTACCCTGGATTACTTGGCCTGACACTTCGTTCCGAGGGTTAAAAGGAAGTCGGTCATTTAGAAAAGGGACGGAGCTTCGGTAGACTAACTCATCGACCCGGAAGGGAAATTATGTGGCAGCCGCAGATTGGAGGAGCGGCTGCAATCGTTTACCAAGGGGTCATAAGTGACGGTATAAGTAGGGGTCGAAGAGACGTAATCTGTTCCTTCGTTTTGGTTTATAAAAAGAACTCGGAAGGACCTGTGCTTTGTATATCCGTATCGTGAGTGTTTGTTTGTCTTGTCTAATTGTTGCTTGTTGTTATTAGACAGCTGACACGCTCCGGAGCTGTCGCCAGAGGCCAGGACAAACCCGGAACAGCACTACACTTGTATCACTAATAACTGTATTTGCACCACAGGCACTAATTCACGCACTAGCGGACTTGTGTATGTGTTTTGTGTTTCATGTGGGGGTACAATAAACAGGACTATTATTTCGGGACCAACCCGGGGATTATACAGTAAGTAATACATGCCGCTGTATTACTTACCATCATTATTGTTTATTGTTTGTTTTGCCATCAGGCACTGGACATAAAACTCATTAAACAAACTTTGCACCTGGATTATAATTATCTGTCTGTTCATTGATCACCTGCACCTGCACACTATTAACCACTTTGCCACACCTGTTCATTATGGTTTATTGTATTATTATGATTTATGTATATATGACGGTGAAAAGCCTGTGTTTGTTGTGTATTATGGTTTGTCAGGACAAGCAAGGTGCCGTCCGCCATTATCTGTTATTGTTTTGTATTATTTTAAATTACCTTGTGAGAATGCATGACTATCAGCTAGTGATTATTTAACTGGCTGGCAGTCACGCATCCTTACTAAACTCGTGCAGACTCTGGCCGAGGGGTAATAAGATCATTAATAGCTAGTTAACCCCTCAGCCATAATATTAAAGATCTGCAGTTTGACTGCACACAGAGAAGTGTGTTTGTGAGTGGAGAACGGGTGTGGAGGTAAAAAGAGAAGCTAAGAAATAACAATTGCTACACGTGCTGATACGTTGTAGATATTACTAAAGATACCCACTGTGCTGGAATCCCAAAGTTCATAAACAAAACGTTAAAATAAATTAGTTCTGCACCATATAACAGAGCTGATTTTACTAGTGCTTGCTAGTCTAACTGATTAGAATGCATTTTTTTGTTGTTCTCCAAGTTGCTGCAGTGACATTGTAGATGCTAGTAAATGAGACACTGTTTTAGCAGACAAATTTTATTAAGTAAACATTTATTTGAATCTTTTTGGAATTAAAAGTATAAATGCAAAACTGCGTTTCATTTTTATTTGTGACCGTGCTAGGTGAAAAATGGTAATTCCAAAACCGTCAATGCCAGCTAAAATGTCCCGTTATACTATATGATCCCGCCCCCTACAACATTTTTCATTGACATTTAGTGATGTGATTTCCTGCCAGCCCAAATTCAGACTTTAGAATTCAGGCCAGCCAGAAATTGGACCAGAGAATTTGGGCTCCCTCCCGAATTGGAAGCCAACTAATAGTAATTTAAAAACATGGAAACTGAGGTGTGGGGGGGGGTGTGTGGGGTGGGGGGCAACTCAAGCACGTACCCGGGTTATGTGGTTCATGGAAACGTGGTATTATTTGGGGACCCTTTTAGAGCCGGCGCAGCTGTTCTGCCACTTCATAAATCTCATTTAAATATCACAGACTTCATTTACAAATGGGCCCCACCTACAATTTGCCCATGCATATAATTAAGGCTTGACACACCTTAAAGTGTATGGCTAATGAGCGGCAGAGCGTATTTTAGAGGTGCTAACATGACTTTAACTTACCAAAAGTGTCATGATACACACAGGGCTCTGCGCTGTGGCCTTGATGCCATCCCAAACTCTAGATACATGACCCCCATAGTATTCCAAAGCAACTTAGAAGCTTAATACAATTATATTGTCTTTTCACACATATATTATAGTGATCTTAATAGTTGTGGACATACAACACTACAGCCCTTTATTTTTGTTTCACCATTTGCGATGTACTGTATTTATGAGGTGGTTTAATGTGATGTATTTACTGTATGAGGTGGTTTATCCATTTTAGGAATACTCTGAAGTTCAAATGGTATTTTACACCCCAATAGCACGGACTGCAGCAGGATAGGATAGTGTAGCAGCAGCAGCCCAGTAAATAGTGAATTTATAGACCCAGAGTCTGTCTACAATTGTATTACTAGTTATGTAATATAAAGAGTTTGGATTTCCTTTTGCCATGTAAATTGCAAGATACCATGAAGCCCCTTAAAAATCTGAGAGTTGTCTGTAATAGTTTAACACTGTTGGAGGTAAACCATTACAAAGGATATCATTAAAGACCAGAGCAGCCAAAGAGAATAATTATGTACATCTATCTGGAGCACTAAGGGGACTTGCTTGGCCAGTGGCATCCACTTGCAGGCAGTGGCTTGTGGGAAGCCTGCAGCAACACATGCTGCACCTTGTCTAGGATTGACTACTGAAAAGTAAAGCCAAAGGGAGAATGTCACACTAAATTATTCTGTAAACTACCAAGTAAGCTGTCAAGTGCACGTGACTATACAGCTAACATATGTCAGGAGTGACAAAAGCACAATTCATAACACTTTACCTCACGTGTAATTGCGATTAATTAAATTAGCATTGACTATTTAATAATAAATTAATCATCAATGTGTGATAATGTATACACAGTCATATTCCAACCCTTCTTGGTCTGCCACGTAGTCATTTCTTGTGAGATGTTATCCGTTAAGTGTCCAGCAGGGGGCGTTTCAGTATATACTTGTGGTTGGTTACGGGGAAAACCCAAACTGTTTGGTCAAAGTGGTTAAAGTGAAGTTATTTCCACATGCTGCCTTTAGCAGGCAAATCACTAGAACCGCCGCGGTTCTACTCATACCTAGAACCGCCACCGGCGGTCATTATGACGGTTATATTTTTAACAACATCAATATTATAATGAAAGACAAACTATCGGATACAACTCAAAAGTTTTATTCAAGCACATCATATCAAACATCTGCACAGCGAAACGTTGTATTTAAATGAACAATTAAACATAAAAGGGTTTATTTTCTAAATTACCACATATAAAGCAGAACTTCAAAAAATGAAAAACTATAATAAAATAAACATTTCAAAAGAAACTAGTGTGTAAACAGGTATATGTACATACAAAACTGTAAAAATGAAATTATTTATTTATTTAGTTATTAAGTAACATAAAAAAAGAAAATAACTCAATTCCCATTATGTAACGTGAATGCGCTTTCAGGGAAACAGACTTCAAAGTAGCACAATCCACACAGATGTAAAGCTTCTCAACTTTTCCTGTGCATTTGCCACATACTGCTCTTTCACATTGGGCACAGATATCAGAAGTTTTATTTTTATTGCATTTAGCTACCTGGCGTTGTTTTCTCTTGTGTGTGTCACTGGGTGCAGCACTGAATCCTGCAGTTGCCTGCTGCTTTGCAGATTTCTCATCGAAATGTTTCTGCCGAAGCTCTGTGGCTAGCTTCAAGATGAAATCTCTAATACTGATATTTTCCCCAATGCATTACTTGTACAAAACGAAGGAACTGATGGCTGCCAGGTCCAGTACATTGTAAAATACAGCAACTGGCCACCGGCGAGAACCGGCTTTCACTGAGCACTGACGTGCCATCTGGTCTGTACTCTGTACTTTGTGTCATTGTTGAAATCCACAGTCTCCATTTTTTTCTTGTCAAAAGTCCCGATGGCAACTGACGTATGAAGGGAGCTGAGAACAATTACATTCTTTCTCGGATTGCACTTGTAAACAGTTAGCATAGCACAGTCGTTGTGTTTCAAAATTCTACTGGAATGCAGCTGTGGTTGCAAGTTTTGCGCAGATGGTGGAAGCTCTCTTCTTGCTTTGTTCACTGTTCCAACCAGGCTGAGAATTTTGCCAACTGCAGTGAAGTAAAAAAAACTGTCAGTGGTATGCTCGTTCCACGAACATACAGGATTGCAATAAATGCTTCTAATTCCTATGTGCCTCTACAACAGTACAGCATTGAATGTGGTGTAGCATTCGCATATCGATTTTGTGCAGCCCGTCTTCCCACAGCGTCAACACTGGGATTTATAATTTTCCAAATAGTGCCATCCTTCCCAGTCTCCTGAATGCCTGTTTGTGCTGGCGATGCAGCTGGAGTCGCTGTCCTTGGTACTGCTGCGGGTGAAGTGGTTGGCATTGCTGGCACGCCTGCAGTTGCTGCTGGAGATGATACAGGCAAAGTGGCTGGCACTGCAGATGTAAGCTCAGTGGGGGTAGAGATAACAACAGGCTTGTATATAAAAATAGAATAGAATATTGTAGGTTATATTCAAAATAAAAACATGTATTGGAAAAGGCAGTCAAAACGACGGCTTTGGCGGTTCTTATTTTCTCGATCCTGTCTTTCAAACGTCGTCAGCGTATTTAATACATATATTCAGGAAAAATCATAAACGGACAACCACATAACTTTCAGACACGCAGAGTAATTTAAATTTGAAAACCTCAAACTGTCAAAATGACTGCCCTGGCGGCTCTATTGCTATTCTGGCACAGTGCTGTTCAATTAAGTCTTCTTTTCCAACACATTTTTCACACTGGCAAAGTGTAATGTGGAAATTATCATTCACAAACACGACATGCGTGAGTGTTGAAAATTAATTTAAATTCCAATCAAAGCTCTTTTAAAACACTTAATTTATCAAACAGATATTAGTAGTTTACTTCACTCATAAGCATATCAATGTTTAATAATACATACATAAAAAAATGCTACTGAAAAGTTTAACAGGCCTTGTTTTCAAAAGCACACATAAGCCAGTGTGAAGAAGCACAGCCTGAGAGTAACAGGAAGCCAGTACAAACTGTGTTAACTTCATTGACTGCTGTTGGTCTCTCACATGCAAATTAAATGAATCCACAAACATGACATTTAAAACAATAAAAAAAGATTAAATAAACAAGAAACTTCAAAAGTGAATGTAATCACTGCTGTAAATATTGTGTTTCCATCTTAGAGGTGTAATCTGGGAATGTATCACAGATACAGAGGGGCTGGTATCATGCCATTGGAGGCTAATTGCAGTTCAGATTAGCTGTCACTAAAATATACTTTCCCAATTACAGTGACTCAAAAAAACTGTAAATCCTGGCAGAGAGAACCAGGCTGTTAGGATTACAAACTGTCACAAGAGTAAACACAATGAAACAGGTTACAGTTTAGTGAAACAATCCAGCCCAAGTAACTGGCTAACTAGTTAACAACTCTATAATGATTAGACTATGGTAGCAGTCTTTATTGTGAAATGAATGCAACAGAGGCACAATTTGAATGCCTTCAAAGTAAGTATTGATGTTTTTTTAGGTGTACTTGTGCATTTAGCTTCTCCCTGCATTCCCCAGTGAAAATGTGAAATTAAAGAAACATGGTTGTTTATTTTGGTGCAGATTTCAATGGCAAATTTATATAACACAACTTGTGGCTGTTATCTTGATTAATTGCTTGACTGCCTGTGTTCCTGTAAAAATGACACTTACATTCTTCAATTTAAATGTTTGTTTTTACAAACACACATCATCAAATTGTTAATATAATCTAAATTTAAACACTCGGCGACAGTTATAACATGTGGTGAAACAACATTGTTGAATCCGGTGCCACTAGTTGAAACATTTATCTACATGACAACCTTTTAAAATAAGTTAAAGAAATAAAGAAACAATAGAAAATGTCATAATAGAAAATGTTCACTGTAAATAAAATCACATGAGACACTACACCTTTAAAATGCTAGGAACTGAGGCCAGTTGTGAAAATATTTCATAGTCAGGGCAGCCCAAATAGTTTGCAAGCGCTTGATTTATATGGGGGCTCTGCAGCTACCATTTGAACTTTGTTATGAGGAGGAGCCCTTCCTCCTAACTGGAAAAGGCTGAGATAGTTGCGATACCGATGTCACAGCTTGGCTGAAGAGCTGGGAAAAATGCCAAATCAAACTGAATTCCGATGGTCAGTGTGCCAAAGTGAGAGCGGAGCGATTTCAGATTGTTGATGTAATGTTATCTGCAACTATTTAAGTGCTGTTAATGAAAGCTTAAAATGCTATCAGTGTTTTTATTCCCTGACTTTCAGTTCAATTTCCACTTCCTTTCTTGAGTAACACTTTGGGAGGGCTAAGGTAATCAAACATGTAAAGGATTCTTTTGTACTGAGTTGTTAACTAAATAACTAAATGACAACAAGTAGCTTTACAGAGAGGAATGTTTAAATGCTGCTGGCATCTCAAATGGAAATTGTTGTCATTATTGTTTCTGAGAAATTGTTTTTCTAATTTGGTAATTGTTTTTCATTAAATATGACCTTTTGTAGCTGTAACCCTCTCTGCTTAGGTGGGCAGGTTGATATAAATATATATATATATATATATATATATATATATATATATATATATATATATATATATATATATATATATATATATACAGTACTGTGCAAAAGTTTTAGGCAGGTGTGAAAAAATGCTGTAAAGTAAGAATGCTTTCAAAAATAGACATGTTAATAGATTATATTTATCAATTAACTAAATGCAAAGTGAGTGAACAGAAGAAAAATCTAAATCAAATCCATATTTGGTGTGACCACCCTTTGCCTTCAAAACAGCATCAATTCTTCTAGGTACACTTGCACAAAGTCAGGGATTTTGTAGGCATATAGTCAGGTGTATGATTAAACAATTATACCAAACAGGTGCTAATGATCATCAATTCAATATGTAGGTTGAAACACAATCATTAACTGAAACAGAAACAGCTGTGTAGGAGGAATAAAACTGGGTGAGGAACAGCCAAACTCAGCTAACAAGGTGAGGTTGCTGAAGACAGTTTACTGTCAAAAGTCATACACCATGGCAAGACTGAGCACAGCAACAAGACACAAGGTAGTTATACTGCATCAGCAAGGTCTCTCCCAGGCAGAAATTTCAAGGCAGACAGGGGTTTCCAGATGTGCTGTCCAAGCTCTTTTGAAGAAGCACAAAGAAACGGGCAACGTTGAGGACCGTGAGACGCAGTGGTCGGCCAAGGAAACTTACTGCAGCAGATGAAAGACACATCATGCTTACTTCCCTTCGCAATCGGAAGATGTCCAGCAGTGCCATCAGCTCAGAACTGGCAGAAAACAGTGGGACCCTGGTACACCCATCTACTGTCCGGAGAAGTCTGGTCAGAAGTGGCCTTCATGGAAGACTTGCGGCAAAAAGCCATACCTCCGACGTGGAAACAAGGCCAAGCGACTCAACTATGCACGAAAACACAGGAACTGGGGTGCAGAAAAATGGCAGCAGGTGCTTTGGACTGATGAGTCAAAATTTGAAATATTTGGCTGTAGCAGAAGGCAGTTTGTTCGCCAAAGGGCTGGAGAGCGTACACGAATGAGTGTCTGCAGGCAACAGTGAAGCATGGTGGAGGTTCCTTGCAAGTTTGGGGATGCATTTCTGCAAATGGAGTTGGGGATTTGGTCAGAATTAATGGTCTCCTCAATGCTGAGAAGTACAGGCAGATACTTATCCATCATGCAATACCATCAGGGAGGCATCTGATTGGCCCCAAATTTATTCTGCAGCATGACAACGACCCCAAACATACAGCGAAAGTCATTAAGAACTATCTTCAGCGTAAAGAAGAACAAGGAGTCCTGGAAGTGATGGTATGGCCCCCACAGAGCCCTGATCCCAACATCATCGAGTCTGTCTGGAATTACATGAAGAGAGAGAAGCAACTGAGGCTGCCTAAATCCACAGAAGAACTGTGGTCAGTTCTCCAAGATGTTTGGGCCAACCTACCTGCCGAGTTCCTTCAAAAACTGTGTGCAAGTGTACCTAGAAGAATTGATGCTTGATGCTGTTTTGAAGGCAAAGGGTGGTCACACCAAATATGGATTTGATTTAGATTTTTCTTCTGTTCACTCACTTTGCATTTAGTTAATTGATAAATATAATCTATTAACATGTCTATTTTTGAAAGCATTCTTACTTTACAGCATTTTTTCACACCTGCCTAAAACTTTTGCACAGTACTGTATATATATATATATACACTACTGGTCAAAAGTTTTAGAACACCCCCATTTTTCCAGTTTTTATTGAAATGTAAGCAGTTCAAGTCCAGTGAATAACCTGAAATGGTACAAAGGTAAGCGGTAAACTGCCAGAGGTTAAAAAAAAAGTTTAGGTTACCAAAAACTGAAAAATAATGTACATTTCAGAGTTATACAAAAAGGCCTTTTTCAGGGAACAAGTAATGGGTTAACAACTTACAGCTGTTCTGCAGCAATGGAAGTAAATTAAGCCTTGAAAGTTGATGCTAACAATTCCTACAGGTGTCCCAACTTTTGTTGATTACTTACCAACCCTCTGTCTGTATAAAAGCAGTGTTGGAACAGACTGTGTTACTAAACCCTCTTAAGCATTATTTGGACAGTATTGTACTGAAGGAAGTCACAAACCCACCACGTGTGCCCTGGACCCCCTCCCCACTCACCTCTTTCAAGCTGCTGCTCCTGCTCTACTTCCCTTCATCTCCTCCCTTCTCAACACCTCTCTACTTTCTGGTCTCTTTCCCTCTGCCTTCAAAAAAGCCTCTATCACGCCCATCCTCAAAAAACCTACCCTCGACCCCACCTCCCTCCAGAGCTACCGTCCTGTCTCCCTCCTACCCTTCCTCTCCAAAACCCTTGAGCGGACTGTACACCGCCAGCTCTCTGCTTTCCTGTCCAACCACTCTCTGCTCGACCCTCTCCAATCTGGCTTCCGCTCTGCTCACTCCACTGAAACCGCCCTCCTGTCTGTCACCAACTCACTTAAGTCTGTCTGCTCTGCTAACTCCTCTATCCTACTGCTGCCTGACCTGGTTCTCACTCCTACCTCTCCAACCGATTACCAGGACCTCTAACCTCACCCTCTCTTCCTCCCTTGGGTCTCTCTACCTCTCTGATTCTCATGCATTTCTATGCTGATGATGCTCAAATTTTCCTCTCCTTCCCTCCTCTGACTCCACCATCTCCTCCCGTATCTCTACCTGTCTGTCTGCTATTTCCTCCTGGATGCACTCGCATCACCTCAAACTTAACCTCTCTAAATCTGACCTCCTTTTCTTTCCCTCCTCCTCCCCTCCTCTGATCTCTCTATCTCTGTTCCTCTGGAATCTACCACACTCTCTCCTCTTCCTCCGCTAAGAACCTCGGAGTCACCCTGGACCCCTGCCTCTCTTATTCCCAGCACATCTCCACTCTGGCACGCACTTGCCGATTCTTCCTGAGCAACATCCGAAGAATCCGACCCTTCCTCACCAACTACGCCACCCAGCTCCTGGTCCAGGCCTTGGTACTCTCCCGCCTAGACTACTGCAACTCCCTCCTGGCTGGCCTCCTGCGGCCGCCACCCGTCCGCTCCAGCTCATCCAGAACTCTGCTGCCCGCCTGGTGTTCTCTCTGCCTCGCTTCTCCCACGCAACTCCACTACTCCGCTCACTCCACTGGCTACCGATCACCGCCCGCATCCAGTTCAAGACTCTTGTATTAGCCTACAGATGCCTTGACCAGACTGCACCCAGCTACCTCCAGACCCTCATCTCTCCCTACACCCCCACTCGACCTCTCCGCTCCGCCTGCACTAGAAGACTGGCTCTACCTCCTCACGCTCCCCTGCCTCCAGAGCCCGCTCCTTCTCCACCCTCGCTCCGCAGTGGTGGAATGACCTACCTACAGATGTCAGGACCACCCAGTCCCTGACCACATTCCGCGCCTCCTTAAGACTCACCTCTTCAGACAGCACCTGTAGAACTCCTCTGTTTCCCCCTGGGACACTTTCACCCTTCCTTAAATTTGCTTTACTTACTCTTACCTGCCCCTATTTTACTACATTTAATCCTGTACTTCAGAGTACTGTAATCTGCCATATGTTTAAACTGTAGTATTTGGTATTTAATCATATCTTGATGTAACTGTCACTTATCTGCTGTATTGAATTGTATTTTGTCACACTTGTACTTGCTTGAACTTGTCATTGTATTTATCTTGCTCTTATTGTATTACCTGTACTGTAACACTTGAAATGTATTTGCTTACAATTGTAAGTTGCCCTGGATAAGGGCGTCTGCTAAGAAATAAATAATAATAATAATAATAATTAACAAAGGAAGACAGACAGACCATTATAACCCTTAAAAGTGTAGGTCTTTCCTTTAGAGAAATTGCAAAGAAAGCCAAGGTGTCAGTGAGTACAGTTTCCTACACCATCAAAAGGCACTTGGAAACTGGAGGAAACTCTGACAGGAAGAGGTCTGGCAGACCCAAAGCCACAACAGAATCAGAAGACAAGTTTCTGAGAGTCAACAGCTTGCGTGATAGGCGGCTCACAGGACAACAGCTTCAAGCACAGCTTAACACTGGTCGAAGTAAGCAAGTCTCAGTTTCAACTGTGAAGAGAAGAGAAGACTTCGAGCTGCAGGTTTGACAGGTCGAGTGGCAGTAAGAAAGCCATTGCTAAGATGGCAAAATAAGAAAAGAGGCTTGCCTGGGCCATGAAGCACCGCCAGTGGACTACTGAAGACTGGAAGAAGGTCTTATGAACCGATGAATCAAAATTTGAAATCTTCGGTTCATCACGCAGGGTTTTTGTACACCGTCGAGTAGGCGAAAGGATGGTTCCTCGGTGTGTGACACCAACTGTCAAACATGGAGAAGGAAGCGTGATGGTCTGGGGCTCTTTTGCTGGATCTAGAGTCGGCGACTTGCACAGAGTGAGTGGCACCCTGAACCAAAACAGCTACCACAGCATTTTGCAGCACCATGCAATACCCTCTGGTATACGCCTAGTTGGTCAGGGGTTCATCCTACAGCAAGATAATAACCCAAAACATACCTCCAGGCTATGTCAGAACTACCTTAGAAGAAGAAAAGGCTTCAAATCATGGAATGGCCAGCACAGTCTCCAGACTTAAACCCCATCGAGCTGGTTTGGGATGAACTGGACAGAAGGGTGAAAGCAAAGCAACCTACAAGTGCAACACATTTGTGGGAACTTCTGCAACAGTGTTGGGAAGAACTTTCGAACAATATTTGATTTCCATTGTAGAAAGAGTGTGTTCGGCTGTTATATCTGCAAAAGGTGGCTACTTTGAGTCAAAAATTTAGATTAAATTTTGTTAAACAAAACAATTCCATGATTTCTTTTTATCTCCAATTGTTTATTTGTTCTATGCTTTAATTTCAGAGTACATTGAGACATTAAACTGCGTAAATTTCAATAAAAACTGAAAAATGGAGGTGTTCTAAAACTTTTGACTGGTAGTGTAGATATATAAATTACACTATATGGTGTTTGTATTTCACTAAACGATCTGTGTAAGGTGTCAGAAATTAAGTAAACAAGTACGGTACTAGGAAGTAGAGGATTAGTAAAGTAAGATTATATTTTAAAAGTTTTTAGAAATGACTGTTTTCTGATCATTATATGGAACTCGGTTATTAAATAACATATCCACTGTTAAGCTGAATGGGACTGTGGCAGGATGTAAACAGGGCGTTTTGTTTAGTTTAATGAAGTTTGATTATTTTGAATCTAATCTTTTGTCACAATTATTTCATTTTGTTTATTCCATCCTGCCAGATTCCATGTGCAGAATGTGGTTGGGTCTTGTTGATGAATTGATGGACAGTCATGCCCCAGCCACATGGTATATAAGGGAGCCAGTCATTTTGTTTGTTGGAGTTTAGGTGGCATTTTGGGATAAAGGCTCTGCCCAGCCTGGACAAGCCAAAGCATTTATCTTTAATTAAATGTGATTATTGTGTTTTGTTTAACCTAGTGATGGGAAAAGTGAAGCCTTGTGAATCACGAGAGATATGTTATATACATGCCAGTAACAATCTACAATGTTCGGTTATTCTGCTAGTTTCAATAATTCATGTATCGATATTGTTTACTAAAGGACTGACATAACTATACAATTATGAGTAATATGAAATATTTTAAGTATCGATCTATGTTAAACATAAGGGTTTTTATTAACCATTCTGTGTTGTCAAGACGCTGATTCTCTGCGGACATCTGCTGTCCCTCCGGTCCGTCTGCGTTGGTGTTGTCGGAGACTCTCTCTGAGTTTGAAAAGGCTCGAATTGATAAGGAGACAATCCCTGTTTTCTCTCTCTACATCAAACGCATCACTACATAATTCACATTCATAAGACGTGTCTGAAACTGATAAAATTAGGCTACTCTCACTTTCACTGTCGCTGTCAGCCATACTGGCAGATGCAAGGAGCCTGAGGTCACAGTCTCCTGGCCCATTTATTACTTTTATTATCAATTATTTCACCCCTTATTTTTTCCACATTTTATAATGTCCAATGATGTTCCCTCTAGCATGGAAGGTCAATGGATGCCCTCTGAGCCCCCGACAAAATCGATTGCCTGTTTACACAGTGTTTGTCAGGAAGATACCAGCCCCTGGAGGACAGCCCTGCATGAGCTAGTAGGGTCCGCTGTACAGCAATGAGGTGAAACAGCCCCAAACAATTTTGCCTCCCCTAACCCATGGGAGAGCCAGAGCCAGAGCCAATGCATTGCTCCCTGTTGAATCCCCAAGCTGGCAACCGCAAAAAATAATCCCAGTCAATACACAGCAATGTGTATTGAACTGATCCAAAACAACGGGTTGCAGGCCTGAAAGAATATACACAGTAGAACACACACCCAAGACACACACACATGATCACAAGTCCAGAGTGAGTGCTAAAGTGCTCATGGTGAGGTACAATTTATTCATGCACAGTTGTGAAGTCTTGTCCGGGTTTAGTGCTGGCCTTAAGCGACAGCTCCGAGTCGTGTTAGCCGTCTAACAAGAACAAACAAGTAGATTTTAGACACGACAAAACAAACAAAACACTCACGGTTAATTCACAGTACTTCTTTCTTGGTTCACCTTAACCATAACAAGAGGAACAGATCACCTAGCCATGTCCCATTTTGTACTATCAGTCACGCTCCCTTGGTTAGCGAGTGCAACCGTTTCTCCTCCAATCCGCGGTTACCACATCGCTTCCCTTCTGGGGCAATGACTTGGTGTACCATAGCTCCGCCCCCTTTCTAGATGGCCGACTTCCACCTTTCCCTTGGAACGAATTGTCAGACCATCCAGTCCGGGGCACTCTGTTCCCTTTACACAGTGCCCTCACAGGTCAGGAGGGAGAGTTATGACCAAGATTCATTCTTTCTCTGTCACAGCGGGTCATTTTGAGAGTGGTTATTTTTTGCTGTTTTCCCCAAGGATGTCTAATATTGGCATTTTATTATATTGTCTGTTTGTAAAGTATTACTTATTCATCTGTAAAGCACTTTTTAAACAAAGATACATCTCACCACTTACCAACATGTTTATTTGCAATCATGAAGCTGATATGAACAATTCCATTTTGAAGGAAGCTTAGCAGTGAAGCTGTACATTAAAAAAAGACAAGACAATGCTCTGTGAAATACACAATTGCACAAATCACTATTCATGCTTGGTGAGACTTTATGCCAGGTCCTACAAAAACTGAGCGCAAACATTATTGACCACATGATTTAAGCTGTAAAAGAGCCAGATAAGTTTGACTTGCATATGCACTTCTGGATCTTTTTTATGTTTGACATTGAAGCATTTACTATGTTAACTATAGTCATTGTAAACTGCTGGTTTTGGCCATTTAACCACAAACTTCAATGGCTGCTAATTGGCCAATGCAATTTACTATTTGACCCTCATAACAAGCATTTATGACAATGTGCAGAGGCAGTATGTAACAGGGTTACATATTGCCTCTGCACATTATTTTATTGATTTGATTATTGCTTGCTTTATGTTGTCTGACACTTTTTGATAATTGATTTGTATCACGTTATGTTGGCTTCTCCACCCACTTCCCTATGTTTGCCTTGTTGAGCACCTAGTAATTGAATTATATACCAATTTACGCACCTGAATATAAATAGCACATGTTTTTATAAAGGGGAAGGCCATCCTGGGGTTTGTATGTCTGTGCAGGAGTGGGAACACAGTGTTTGCAATGTGAAACGATGAGTGAGAGAGACGGAAACGGACCAGTAAATGGAGCATCCTGACAATAAGTATTGGGCTGATTGGATGCCGGTGTTGAATAATGACTGTTTTTAGCCTGTTTGGTAGTCGATTGGAGTTCAAGAAGTGCACAGAATAGGCTATATTGTGATGCTGGTTTCTCTCTCCCTCTCTCTGTGTGTTCCCTCCCCTGCATGGACATTGTGTGTGTGTGTGTGGTGTGTGTGTGTGGTGTGTGTGTGTGTGTGTGTGTGTGTGTGTGTGTGTGTGTGTGTGTGTGTGTGTGTGTGTGTGTGTGTGTGTGTGTGTGGTGTGTGTGTGTGTCTGCTCCCGTGTGTGGGTGTGTGTGTGTGTGTGTGTGTGTGTGGTGTGGGTATTTGTACTTTTGTACCGTGCTATTATTGTTTTTATTATGACAGTTTCACCGTGTCTTTGAATGTGTGTCTCCACTTTATTGCTGGGTAGCAGCGTTGTTGTATTTGCACTTTAATACATGACCTCATTAATGTGAACCTTGTTTAATTGCTTGGAATCTTGCTACCTGTTAATAGGTGAATGGAGTTATTGTCTTACTATACTAGTACCGTTTTAAACCATGTGTTGCTATTGGAAGTTTACAATAAACAAATGTCTGCTAAAACGTATTGGTGTGATTTTTCTTGGCGACCTTGTTCCTACATTTTTAGATCTGTTATCTGAATAAAAAGAACCTAAAGGATCTTCGATAATTTGTTATGTGCCTTATCGCACTGAACTGGCATGGTCGCTCTACATCTTGTGGTATTAAAAATGCCTACACACAAAAAAAGCCAGTACAGCCAACATTAACTGCCCAGGATATCCTGCTTCTTGAAATGTATAATAACTTCCTTTAAGACCAGGTTCTTGTTCATATCCAGAGGTCAAGCATGAATTTGACAGCAAAGTGACAGATTAGCTTTGTAAAATTAATTGCCATTCTTCTCTGCAGAGGTACAGTAGCTCTGATTGGTGATACTGTAGGGGATAAGTCCTGACAACTCATATATTTGTTTGTTTGTCCTCATAATGGTTTAAACTATATTAATCTATCTGTCTTCCCTCCAGGAGTGATTTGTTAGCCCCTTTTAACATTAAAGTAACTGCAGCTAACAAAATAAAATGTCTTCACCATGCACATCTTTTCATTTATAGGTCTCAAATGTGCAGTTTTGAAATAAACTCGATAAAGCAAATGTATTTTCATTTCAAAGCATCATATCTGGTACTACATTAGGTAAAAGAAAGCTCTGTTTGGAAGCCATGCTTTCTGACTGTACTGCACTTCCTGGGTCATTTCACTTGCAGAGTGAAACTGTCCCCACCCCCTATTGACTGACATGTTTTCAGCCAGTAACATGCTTTGACTCAGAAGACACTGCTGAGGTAAATGACCCAGGGAGTACAAGAGCAAACAGATAACCCAAGAATAAGGGATAGAAGCGGAGTTTCTTTTAACCAGATACTGAGTTTTAAAATTAAAATGCATGTGTTCTACAACATGTGTGAGATCTATGTAGCTAGTGGAAGTTCAAAAGGTTTTTGGAATTTTTGTTAGCTACAATTACTTTAATAGGTCTGCATTAGAACACAGGGAGGTGCTGCTTAACTGATAATGTTAAGATTATTAAAATCGACCGCTTTGTCTCTTCAATACACGAAGCAGCAACACGGTCTAGATGCATTGAGTCAGTTTGGTCCCTGTAGTGTATAAAGGGTTAAAGCTGAAAGCTATTTCTTTGAGAAGTACCTATTGGATGTTCACCTAAGTTGGGTGATAGGTATATTGATTCTATTGGCTGTTTATGTAATAGAATGATACATTTTGGATGAGTTATGTTAATTAAGCTGTGGAAGTTTCTGGAAACAGCAGTGAAGTAAAATGGAAGTGTACAAGACGTGCTACACCCCTGCCTTCGCCTGAAGTCCTCAAAACAAAAAGAAGTTTGTTCATTTGAAATTTCAAGCAGTCTCCTTTTTTCTTTCAGTCTGTTCAATACATAACAGTCCCCATTCAAGCTTCCTGCTGCCATGGGAAGTTAAAATATACGCCCAAACGTGCTCACCCGCTAAGTGTTACCAGGAAGAAGGAAGTGCTTCATTTTGCTAAAATAAATAAATAAAAATAAATAAATAAAAAGAAACAAGCAAAGAACACATCTATCTTCAGCAAAATGATAAAGGGGGTCAGTTATAATGTTACTAAAGCTAATAAGAGCTAAGAAAACCGATTTTCAAGCCTGGTTAGTCTTTAAATAGCCTGGATATAAGCACCACTTTTATCTAGTCCCTTGAATAATTGTTATAAGTATGTTTGACTGCAATTTTTTTTAAGTTCTTGCTACTGTTTCTACTACCCTGTGTGACAGTTTGGAAATAGACTAAACTTTGCTTGTAGTCCCTACCACACTTCTGTTTAGCCACCAAAGGGGCCAAAAGACAGTCACTGTGATTTAAATATCTGTTTTTATGTTTGTAGGCCCCTCCCCCATTAAACCTGCCTCTTTTCTCACCATGTCCAATGATTACTTGTGAGGTATCCAGAATACCTGGTTTTAGCAAATCAGAGATTCATAGAGATACGAAGATGACCAAAGGTGTTTACTGTTATATCTATAACTATAACCAGACCAGCACTGACTTGCCCACCATGGGGATGCCGGCAGGTGTGCTAACCACTGTGTTGCAATACTGTTCGCTTTGATATCCATTTCCACACGAGCATGTTCAGACATGTACTTTTATAGCACCTTAATTAATACCGTGGCTGAGACCCTAAGGCACGGTACCATTGAGAAATGGGAGAACTGCAAGGTGCAAATTCAGTCCTGAAGCACTGTTTTCTTTTGTTTTTTTTTTACTGAAATACACAGAATAGACAAGACTGAATACATTTCAGGAGTAAATCTTTTTAAATTAGACTTCACTGTAAGAAGCTAAAATCAACACAACAGTATATTAAAAGAAAAAAAAAGAACTCGGCCTAATTCTTTCCACAATAGAAGCAAGCCAAATCTGCTCAATAATGCTGAGAGTAGTACAGAAGCCAGATCCAATATACGATTGTAAGTCGCCCTGGATAAGGGCGTCTGCTAAGAAATAAATAATAATAATAATATATTAATAAAGTGTGTGGAAACGTGATTGATAATGTGTATGAGCAATGTTTCGTAAAAAGAGAATATAACTGCAATTGTCTAGGTAACCTCTGGGTATCACTGTTGTGTCAAATTGGCTTTTCTCTCTCTCAACAAGGTAACAGGTGTATGTAATGTGTTTTGGTTATTAATCAATTAAATTATTACCCTCTATTATAAAAGTGTGTTGGCGCCTTTGCCACGAGGAAGGCGTGTAGGAATCCAGCAAGCGAGCGAGCGAGCGAACCTCTGAAGCTAGCTGTGTGAGAGCGAGCAAGCGAGAAAGAAGGAAAGAAGAGAGAAACCAAGGCGGCAAGGATTTATCCACTTATGTCGGTTCCGAGTTACTGTTTATGTAATATTTACCTTGTGTTTTGTTTTGTTGTTGGACAAACAGCTGGGCTGTTCCAACCCATTAGATAGGGCGTTGTTCTGTCTAGATAATACTCCACGAGGAATTAGGTTTTCCTTTCTTTCTTTTCTTTTGTGTGCGTGACCGCACTGTGAAATAATAAAAACCACTCTGAGGGGTTTTGAACTTCAATAAAGTCTCCAGCCACTTATTCATCCTGCACCAACATCGGCCACTCTACTACAATATATATATAAATAAAAACAATAAGCAATCTAATAGTAGCTAAACCTCACTACATAAAAAGAGGAAGAGGTTTTAAGCACATTCACCTCCTGCCTGGGTCCTCAGCACCCTGCAATAGCCAGTTGGTGCAACTAAAATAATACATATTAAAATACATATATTCTCTGTTTTCTAGTTAAACTTTACTAAATACTTGTGAGTATAGTATTGCTGCTGTTCATGACTTTATGTCCTACCAGTCACACTGTCGGCAACAAGGATCACTGAAACTTTGATTCCTTATTAGTTTAAATTACAAAACTTTTTTTTTGTAGTTCTTTTTATTATTTTCAAGTATTTTTTTTAATAGGTAAATGTCTGCACTGTGTATTACAAGACCCTGATATTGATTTGATACAGACATCTGAAATGTCTTTGTATCAGATTATATCAGGCAGAAATGGCATGGGACATCTTGTACTGGACACCAAATTTTATATCCTGTGTGATATCCTGTTTTTTTTTTTTTTTTTTTTACCTAGCAACAGTATTAGGGGATCTTTGATATTGATAAACACTGCTTTGAGAGACTGCATGTGGGGAATGCCTATTGTGGTTTGTTTATCGGGTTGTTTGGAAGCCAGCTGTAACAGCAAATGAATTAACCTGAACAAAACATGCTGCTACTTGCTGCAGTCAAGCAACAAATTCCTTCCAAGAAAGAGTGAAGACACATAGCAAGCTTTTGTAATTTTCAGCTAGTGTTTTAAAAAAAGTTATTTAATGTAGGGGAAATCTAACAAGAAAACTGAGTGGTATTTGCCATGAATTAAATTCTAACTTCTCGAAACCAATCTCCCCTTCCCTCAACAAAGCTGAAACTCATTCCTACATGAAATATTTTTTATACTACATTGAACATCATTCACACATGACTTGTATTAGTAGGTATGTTGAAAGACATGCCACTTAAGAACGTCATGAATGTTTTCTGAATCCCTGAAAGATTATTGGACCAGTTCCATTTGAGACAGAATGAAGGGTTCTTGCATACTGGTCTACTTACAATACCTGCCAGGTTTTATCAATATGGTTCCCTGAAAGCACTAACAGGATTAAACAGGTTAATCAAACGAAAATATCGATATGCCATGCAACACAACCACTACTGAATGAAGTTAAACATGCATAACATGACTTCAGTGTAACATGTTTGTGTTAGTCACTGCTCCAGTGCTCATGACATAGGGGCCAATAGGGTTGCATTAAATAGTAAATACAATTCCGGTGTCTATTTAAAGCTGGGTCCACACTGAGACCATTTTGTTGGCCAACACTGTCGAGCAACCAAATCGGCCAACAAAAATCTTATGGTTATGACTATTTTTTTCACATTAAAAAACAATGTCTTACTTCACGGCATTTTGAGCAGAAAAAATAGCATTCAAAATGTCATTTTCTCCAAAGGTATTATACAAATTTCCCTAAATATGAAATGCTTACCTGAAAAACACTAAATTGTAGAATATTTTGTTTTTTATGTCCACCTTTTAAAGACATGTGAAATGTCCCCTTCTTGTAATAAAAAGAGCGATCTTTAGCAGAAATATTTCCAATCTTTGATTCAAATGGTGTCTTTTTCGTTGAAGACATTTTAAAGAAATCGTGCAGCTCTATGCCGTGTGTTCAATCAAAAATGTCAAAAATGGTTGTGGATTAAGGCGTTAAGTGGTTCTTTTTGTAGTCTAGACTTTCCATGAAAATATATTCATCATACGAAAATCAGATTTTACATATTTTACATACAGAAATAAAAATTCTCATACTGTGAGCCCCCTAGATCTTTCGGGGTGCATTTGTGAATAATCCAATAAACCTTTGATTTCACACCAATTTTGAGGCCCCTCCGTATGCATGTGCGTTAACTGTGGCTACTTACACAATAAGCTATATAATATGAAAAACAACAGTTTTGCTAATTTTGAGTTTCTTAAAAACAAGGCTATTGTTGATATAAAGGAGTTTCGCCCATTATAGACAAAGTAATGTAATGACTGGTAGCAATAAACAGCTACAATTTAATTCACTTTTTTGCTAGGTAAAGTAGAAAAAGTGAATTTAAAAAGACAGGAAAATGGAAATGATGGATCCTCCAAAAGTGTGATGTCTATAGCAGAAGTCCTGGGTAATAACTTTATCAGAGTATTTTTGCTTTGTTTTCAAGGACCCTTCTGTTCTGACCGCGCCCGTCCGACTGTCTGTCTGTCTGTCTGTCTGTCTCACTCTACATTGTGAACACCATAACTGCCTTGATCTTGCACCAGTCATATACTACTAACCTCTTGCAGATGTTTTAGATCGCATTTGCCTATGATTAAAAAACTCTGGTTTTTATTTATTTTAAACCTTTCAGGTCCTGTGCAATTAAGAGATTAGGAGAACCCTCTGTATGTGCCTGTACTGATTTAATCTGTACTGATTTAAAATATAAGAAAAACAGCACATGGAAATCCACAATCAAAGCTGATTTTAAGAGTTTACCCACATTTGAAAACAAAAGACAAAACAGTTTTTATGTGGTCTGGTTTCGTACTTACAGTGAATTCCAAATGAAGAAGTAATTGATGGAAATATAAAACAAACTGCACTTATAAACATTGTATAGGCTACTTACACCAGATTATCTTTATAATCCCATTGGTTGATTTCCAACACCCACTGCAATCACATTCCACATCTTATATTCAGTTTTTGAATGGTAATACTCCCTGCTGCCTTTAGTACTTTTCCAGCTATTAGTCTGAACTGTTGCAACTACAAATAAACCTATATATTTTTTATAGTTTCCTTAACAGCCTTGGCCTCACACCAAAAGAAAAACTTAGTTATAAGATGCGTTTTTTAAAGTGTTGTTACAGAGTGTTTCCTTATTCTGAAAAGCAATACCGACATTTGGTGTCAAGAGAAAAAGGCGACACTATATTGTAGATCACAACGACTTGAACATGGAAGAACACAAAAAAGTAAATACTGTGCATGGAGATCAATGGAAATGTTCTTAAATGTTACGGGACATTTTTTGTTTTGTTTTATTACTGAGGTTTGAGGAACAATATTGGTTTGGCTAATACAAGTTACAAGTTTAGCTAACCCCTTTACCTGCCCTTCAAATATGCAGCCTATATTGGCACTCTGCACAACAGTACAGATGAGCAAAATATAAACTCATTTAAAGGATTGTCATGTCCCTGTCCCCCACAACACTCCACCCCTAGTGGATGTAACAAATATCACATTTTGTTGTACTGTATGTATTTCTTACTGATGTGTTTCTTACATCCGCTTATAACCTTATCTCATTTCACCGATAGGGGACAGAATCCATAATGGCACAACACTTACAACATTACCGCCACAATGCATTTCCAGCTAACTTATATACCTCAAGCTGGATGGGCTAATTAAGCATCCTGTTGTACACAATGATGTTAAATGTACTTCCCTCGGCTGCAGTCAACAGACACCAAGGAATTACATTTTGATCAAATGGAACACGATTGTGGGACAGCGAAGCTTTATATACATTTCCAATTTAAAACAAAAAAATGAGCTACAAAATGAATAAAGAAGAACATTGAAAAGGTTTGAAATAATGTACATGAACTGAAAAATGTTCCACTGGTCTAAGCATGAATACTTTTGATTTTGTGTCATTGTACATACAGTAATGCATTCCATCTCAGAGCCAACTGTCATTAGAGTAGTAAAAGAACTGTGCTGTGGCATGTTGGATTCAAGATTGACTTTTTGGCTTTAAAATGGGTTTTGTAATTATATAACCAACTTTTAGCTGCTGGTTGTCTTGCAACATTATTACAGAATAAATTGACAATTACTTGAATGTTCTACACTTATTCTAGAATTGAGAGTGCAACCCAAGGGACGACACAAACCAGAAGTTCTTGTGTGTGAGTGTGGTTTGCAGTGTGCAGGTGTACGGGTGATGTGATTACGAAACAGAAGACAGACAACAAAGTTCACGATCCAAACAGAAAACTTGTATTGCACTGTTTCAAAACCACGGGTTACAGTCCCGAAAAGAATAAACACAGTAGAACACACACAAACATGATCACAAGTCCAGAGTGAGTGCTAAAGTGCTCATGGTGAAGTACAATTTATTCCTGCACAGTTGTGAAATGTTGTCCGGGTTTGGTGCTGGCCCTAAGCAAGAGCTCCGAATCGTGTTAGCCATCTAACAAGAACAAACAAGTATAATTAGACACGACAAACAAACAAAACACTCATGGTAAGCTTACACCTCTCCTTTAGCGGTTCGCTCTTTACCATAACAAACGGAACAGATGACCTAGCCATGTCCCCTTTTGTACCGTCAGTCACGCCACCTTGGTTAGCAAGTGCAACTATTTCTCCTCCAATCCGCGGTTGCTTCCCTTCTGGGGCAATGACTTTGTGTACCGTAGCTCCGCCCCCTTTCTAGATGACCGACTTCCATCTTTCCCTTGGAATGAATTGTCAGACCATTCAGTCCAGAGCACTCCAGAGTTCCCTTTACAAAGCGCCCTCACAGGTCTTGAGGGAGATTTTTAATCAAGATTCATTCTTTCTCTGTCACAGTGAGTAAACCCAATTATAGCTTCCCAGTCTCAGACAGAACTGGACTATGCACTAAGGAAGATTTCTGTATGCAGTTAACCCCACCCCGGATGCCTTTTCATACTGATCTCTGCTACACATGAACATTTACAACTGCAGTGTTCAAAATAAATATGGGTCTATTTTACAAGCATAAATCCAATTTAGCACATTATTAAAACTCACACTAACTTAAAAAAATATGGCCCACTGGCTCTATGTATAAAGATTTGTACAGATGCCATATCAGTCTGTAGCTGGGAATTATTTTTCCAAATGGTCTTATTTCAAATCATAGATAAACAAAGCACAAGACAAATCAAAAGGCCACATATTTACCACTGGGACATTTGTGGCCAGACAAAAGTGTTGACACAATATTATCCTGATCAGAAATGACCAATTCTGTCTAAGCTACCCTTAGAAACTAAAACCAAATGATATGTATATTGAATGAATTTTAAGAAACATGACATGTTTGTCATTAATAACGCTCAGGCTGTTTTGCTAGGTATTCTTGTATGTTCGCATATTTGTGCAGGTGATTAAATATCTGCAGGTGTGAGGGGAAAACAAGCGTTCAGCAAAAGTGTTCGCTAATTCAAAGTCAAATTTACAACAGCTTGCTATGTTTTGTTTCAATGGTTTTTGTTTAGGAGACAAAAAAGCTAACAGGTGTACCATTGTGGTTATGGGTAAAAGAATAAAGTGCATTCATGTCATGTTCCACGATGTAAGGTAAATACAGTTTTAGGTAATGTCAAACAAAAGCTGATAAATTGATACTTAATCCCTTTTGTCATTCTGAAACAAAAACAGCCACAACGTCATTGTCAGAGAAAATGGCCAACGTAATGAAAGCATGGAGGTGTGGAGGGAATGTTGTAGTAACTGTCACTGTTCACTACTTTTTGTACTTGCTCACACATTCTGCCCTTTTAGAATGCCTGGACAGTATTTCAACACAATTTAGTGCAACACACTAATTGTAGGTTAAAGCAGAATGTTCAGTTTTGCTATACTGTAATTTTTACTTTAAACCTAAATCAGATGTATCTTCTCAATTACTGATGCAATATCCACTTATATCAATTCCCACATAGTTTCAACTGCGGTGTTTCTCAAAACCATTCAAATTTGCTTCACATTCTATTGTCAACGAGGGGTGGGTTAGAGTACTCGAGTACTCAAAATAATTATAATTACTCGAGTACTCTAGAAGGCCCTTGCTCTGCTCGCCCCACGAGAGTAGTGGTCTGCTCTCTTCTCTGTGTGTGAGGGAACTGATAGAGCTGGAGCCTGTGTGTGTGGAATAGAGCGTGCGAGAAAGTGAGCGAGTTTTTAGGATAGAGACAGGAGGGAGGATTTATTGTTTTTGAGATGTGGTCCTGACCCAAACACAGACCCTGTTTAATTAATAAAGTAGTTTTGTTAGCGCCTGAATCCCCTCTCCGTCTCCTGCTTTAAGGCTCAAGACCAGGGGTCGTTACAATATTTTATTCATGTATACCACCTTAACACTAGTCACAGTACCCCGACGGCGTTTGAAAGGCAGGATCATGAAAATAAGGAAGTTATAAGCCCACCCACCTACCAACAAAACCGTAATTTAAAAAAAAAAAAATAATTGAGATTTTTTCCTCAATTTGAAGTGCCCAATTATTTTTATTTCAACCCGGCCCATCGCTGCCACCCCCGCGCTGACTCAGGAGAGACGAAGACGGACACACCCGTCCTCTGAAACGTGCACCATCAGCTGTCCCCTTCTTTTCACTCTGCAGGCCTGCCATTCAGCCACCTCAGAGCTACAGCTTCGGAGGACCAAACAGCTCTGGGCAACTTTCTTGTTTTCTCTACTGGACCTGGCAGCCATCAATTCCTTCGTTTTGTACAAGGAATACACCAGGGGAAATATGAGTAGGAGAGATTTCATCTTGAAGGTAGCCACAGCGCTTCAGCAGAAACATTTCGATCAGAAAACTGCAAAGCTGTAGGCTGCAGCAGCTCAACCTCAACCACACAAGAGCTAACACATGTTACTTTCGTTTTAAATTAAAAAAACTACTTTTGTTTTTGTACATATACCTGTTTACACACTAGCTTCTTTTAAAATGTTTATTGTATAATATTTTTTTTCATTTTTTGATGTAGTAGTGCTTTATATGTGGTGAGTTAGAAAATAAACCCTTTTATGTTTAATTGTTGTTTCAGCTGTGCAGATGTTTGACATGATGTGCTTGAATAAAACTTTTTAGTTGTATCGGATAGTTGTCTTTCATTTTAATATTAACGTTGTTTAAAATGTACCATCATAATGACTGCCAGCGGTGGTTTTAGGTATGAGTATAACTGCAGCAGTTCTAGTGTTAACGTGGTAATTTTTGTGGCACATATGTAGAATAATATTGTCTGGCATTAGGTTCGAGTACTCGAAATTTTTAATGTTCGAGTACTCAAGCACTAAATTACTCGAAATTCCCATCCCTATTGTCAACCATGCAAATATATAGCATATCAATTAACATTTACACAAAACTGCTCATTCGCTGTTAATTGTGACACTTGACATTCTGTTGGCCTAATTTTAAGCCCACACAGTTAAATAATGTGCTCATGTCATAAATCAGCTTTCAGTTCATGTTTGTAGTGATACCCTTTGCTATGAGAAACCTAACTTTCCACACATTAATGACCTAATGTCTAATGCCCATGTAGGCATTTGTGAATATATTCTAGTTTGCAAGATTTTCTGACAGCCAAGTCACAGTGTACATTAATCAGTTTGGGAAAGTTTTACAGCAAAACATTTACAATAATATGTTAAACTGATAAACATACATTTTAAAACGCTACCTGGTTGTGGGGCATTTTTTCCTGTTTTACCCACTCAGACCTCTTGCTTACTATCTTAGTATTCCAGAATAGATCATTGTCCTATCCTCAATACATTTTGGTTCCCAAAATATTATCTATTTACTATCAATGACTGCCAGCATATAATTCCATACCAGCTTTAGTAGTCAACAACAGTACATACTGTTTCTATTTCGATACAGAGCTAACATTTACATATTGTTCATTGATTTGTTTTATTATTATAACTAAAATGTAGACACAGGCTTTCAAATCCCCAACTGAGTTTAACATGATATTATTTTAATTAACAGTCAGCTTTCAAACACCTGAGGCCAGCAGCTTTATTTTTTTTCATCTGCCACAAGCCCCCAATACCTCCCCAGCAGGGATCCTGTTAATCCTTCTGCTTGCTCCCATGTGCAGTGCTACTTCTGACAAAGACACATAGACAGACCACACTGCCATCTCCAGAGAGCTCCTCACCAATCACACTGAGACAGACAGTCCTCAGACACAAACACCCTATTAGTAATTCACAGAGAGAGCTAGAGGATACATTGTACTTGTCATGTATACAAAAAACAAAAAGTCACACTCAAATCCCACCCCCCCCCTTTGTCCTCCAAACTAAAGGCTATGTTTAGTCAGTAAACAGCAAGCAATATACTCACACAACATGTAAAATGAGTAGTCATCTAAAGGCTTATTTCACAGTGCATTGAGTACAAAAAAAAAGATTACGACCCCCAAAGTAAGTATTCAACTACTTTAAAAATTCAGCCTGAATGAACTGCATGTGGAGGGTTTGCTTACCTGTGGAAGCAATGCATCCAAGTCATCTGTTTATAAGAAGCAGTTAATCGTGTTTTCAGTTTAAAAATTCGAATCAACCAGTGTCTCTCACTCGGACAGTGAAGGACCACCCCCCTCCTTAGCTAAGAAATCGCTCTGAGAGCTCGGCTGGAACATGTGGGTGGGTAATTTGCTGTCCGAGTGCCAGTCATGCAGCCGTGTGATTGTCACCGAGGTGCCAATTTAACCTTGATGGATTAAAGTGTCATTGTGAAAACAAAGCATTTGGTCACAGACTTGTTCAGTAGCTGTGAAAAGTGCTCAAGTGCAGCACAGTTAAAGAAAGATACATTTTTGAATACCCATTGAAAATAGCATTTCTTGCTTGTAGCTATGCCTTTTTGTTAGATGGGGCAGAACACAAAGAAACTCTGTTTAACAAAAGATGGTCACGTACTGTACATGTACATTGACAGCAACAGCAGCTTTGCATTTGTAAACTTTATACAAAGTCCCAATGTAATGTATGTGGGGATTAAAGAGTAACTCCCTAAAAAATTACAAATATAAATAGAAAAATAACAAATATATCTTCCTGTTGACATGTACAGTTTTCATTACTAAAGAGGCTGTGAAAGCTGACAAATTAATCTCAAAGGGAAAGTTATGTATATTTTTAATTTGAACGGTGCTACTAGATGTGAGCTTGAGCTTGATATAAAAATATTTTTAAAGAGGGTACCTGGTTCTACATTATCTACCAATTATTATCTAATACTAGTAACACTAGAAGATAAGAGGTGACACACAACTGTACTGAGAAACTATGAATTATTGAGAGCTCTTATGACACTGAAAAGGTTAAGCAGACTAACGTAAGTGACATTACTCTTTAATGATAATTCAGCCATCCCATAGCTGATAATACATTAAGTTCTCATTCATGTCAGCTATTTGCTTAATGGACTGAGCATACAAGGTGAGCAGATAAGATACAGTAACAAGCACAAAGGACAGTTATTAGCATGCTAAGACCTGAAATGCTCCAAAAATATGGCTGTTTTGTACTAATATTTTGAGCTTTGGACCTTAACGCTCAAAAAAAATCAATCGGTCACCACTGGCGAATTTAAATTCCAGAAAGAGGAGGACAGAACCAGTGCGGTTGGGTGTTTTAACTGATTGTGTGGTTTAATGAGCACCAGAATTAATCACAAAAGTCACATATTTCTTCTAGTTACCACATTGCTCTGCAGAATAACCAATATATAACCAAAGATAAACAAATCAGTACATATTTGGAAAAATAACTTTCAAGAATATAGTCCAGATTAAAAAATTTAAAAATCCAATTGCAAATTGGTAGATATTTTTCGAAAACAGGATTTGAAATGCTGTCGAATGACAATATGTGAAATCAAATCTGAATATCTGAGAATTTAGGTCAATTGAAAACAGATATTTCACAGAAGGGCAAGAACAATAAATTACTTCTTTGCATGCTGCATTAGGCAATGTTTGCAGGTTTTTCAGAAGTTCATAAAACAGAGCCTTATTCACTGTGCAAGAATCCCACATTTTAACACTACACTAATAAATACCATCAATAGCCTGCTGCTGAAATCAAGTAGACTGTATTTATTTCCACTGCTTGAAGTACTTTATACATACCATCTACAGCATATTTTCAGGATATTTCATTTCTTGTTGCTGTGCCTACTTTAATATTTACCAGCCTTGCTAACTCATGACCCTTTCAACTGAAATAACTTCTAACAGCTGAATTTCTCAAGTGAGGTGGTCTTAGAAATGACCACTATAATTTCTGGCCCCAAAGGTGGGAACTGTAAGCTGCATTTTTCTAACCACCTCACCTCAGAAATTCAGCTTCCCCAGTGCTTGAAAAAGCAAATTAGCTCGGTAAATAATGATCCAAGAAGAAAGCACAATATAGAATGCACATATAATGATATTAAACCGAAGAAATTCAATATAAAAAGGTACAATGATATAACAAAAAAGGCATGTTTACAATCTTAAATTAAATACACACAGAATATTACATGCATATAGCTTAGTGCCATATGTACAGGGGCTCATTAAAGATCACAAGATAAATTATCCCTGGATATCAACATAACTTATTCTTTTCATCTCCTCAAGAGCCACCTCATCTGGCATACAGTACTTGCCTGTAATTTTGCCTTATGACTAGCTTGGTCCAAAAAACTAAACATTCAATATCAAGGGCAGTGAGTTAGTGAGAGGTCCATTTACAGTGCAGTAACATTTTTAGATCTTCCTCATGCTGCAATAAAATGCAGGAACATGCCCTTTTGGCTTACTGGTACTTTGTGTTCTTGCTGCTTCTCAAATGGAAACAAACACAGGTTACACTAGGAAATTAAACAGCAACCTTAAATATCTCTTGACATTATGAAGAGCAACTGTCAATCGTGTTGGTTCTATCTGTGCAAAGTCAGAGTAATAAATTACAAAAATAAATAAATAAATAAAGCGATATGTTTATGGTACAGTGTCATCTTTACTTCCATGACCTTGTAGAACAGTTAATGAAAAAAAACTCCCCCAGAGGGAAAAAACATACTCAATTTCATTCCCAACTTCAGAATCATGAACAATCAGTTGAAAAAAAATAGAAAACAAAACGGTTGCTGTTTAAATTTCTAAAATGAATTGAGTTCAACTTTGCAACTCCACACAAAGCTATCTCAGCTGTGGCGCTAAGGAACCAAAGGTTACCGAAGGCTAATAAATTGTCAAAGTTGCTATTGTATCGTTTTTCTGGATACAGTTAGTGAAGGTTATTCTGACTGCAGTCGGCCGTCTCAAAAGTTCCACACATACGAACATTGCACAGGTTTCTAAAAAATAAATTTCTTCATGGCGTTTATTAAAGTTAGTCTATGGGATAAGTTACTGTTTTGTGTGATAAAAATTCATCCAAAGCTGGAATAGTTTTAGGGTACCTTGCTGCAAAATGCTTGACATAAAATTAGATTAGGTCTGGAGGCCTTTTAAAGTAATTGCATTAATTCTTCAGGGAAAAGGAGTCCATGTAGTGTGTACATTTTATTGGATGAATCCTGAACTAGCAATGCAAGGACATCTTGTGACAGATGTAGAAATGTAGAATGAGGTAAATATTTGTTGGCTCTTCTACTCCATTCAGACCCCTTGCTATGTTGGTATCCCCTTCTGCTGACCCAAAATAATAGCCTTCTACAGTGTTGTTATCAAGTACACCATGCAGAAATACTTTTCTTGGAGGCAAAATAAACAACACACAGAGCTTTGGCTTGTTTTGTAAAACAATCAAAATAAACTCAACTGTTCTTTGTTAAAATAACAAATCTCAAATAGTTTTCATTCCAAATCACCCAGACACAATTCTTGGAAAAGAGAAATGCACCTAATAAAGTTACCACGGCAAACATCAGCAACGGCATTTGATTTAGGGCCTTGCAAGTAGGCTGTAAGTAGTAGCTAATCATTTCCTATTGAACACTTCAATTGATCTGCTGCACTTAGGTCTCAGATGCACAGTTTAGATAGAAAGAAAGAAGCTCATCCGGTTCCTATTAGCTGATTGATCTCAAAACTTTAGATCCAAGTGTTTCTATCTCAACAACATGACTAGGTAGCCCATTCCGTACCCTCACCACGCTCTGTGTAAAGAAGTGTCTCCTACCCTCTTTCCTATGTCTATCTCCACTTAATTTCCTACTGTGTCCTGTGGTCCTGCTTTCTGTATTGCACTTAAAGTATTGGTTTGGGTTAACTATGTCAACTCCTTTTAAGATTTTAAAGACTTCAATCATGTTCTCAGTTAATTTGTCTTACTTTCATAGTCTGTTACTGTTTCCCTTTCTACCTCATTTTACCTCAGCAGTGTCATTTTACTGGCTGAAAGTATGTTAGTCAAAAGGGTAAACAATTATTATTTATTTCTTAGCAGACACCCTTATCCAGGGCAACTTACAATTTGTTACAAGATATCACATTATTCTTACATACAATTACATTATTTTTTTTACATACAATTACCCATTTATACAGTTGGGTTTTTACTGGAGCAATCTAGGTAAAGTACCTTGCTCAAGGGTACAGCAGCAGTGTCCCCCCACCTGGGATTGAACTCACGACCCTCCGGGCAAGAGTTCAGAGCCCTAACCTCTACTCTACACTGCTGCCTAATTAGTTGCTTAACAGCTGCAAAGAATGGACTGAAAAGGTAGGGAAAATGTCACACTCCAGGTGAAATGACCAACAAGATCTATGAAAAGATTGTGCTATAAAACCACTTTAAGTTATTTCTATTTACTTTATTACAATTAAAACTGGTGTTTTTTTTAATCTTTCATGATACTCTGTGCTCTGAAAACATAAAGACTTGACCCACGTTCCCCTACACACCTATAATGTAACTGAATTCCCAGCAGCTGTGCCTGTCAATGCTGTTTCTGAGAACAGAAAAGCTATTTCTATTACTCAATCAAGCATGTGATGCAAAACATATTCAATTAGTTTGACAAAATTCAAACGTTATCCTTAACTTCACTCTAGCCCTGTATAGCAGCACTTCTGCTCCCTTCAATAACAATCGTCTTTTTCAAATCCTTCGCATAACTAAATCATGATGGTAGTTGTGGAATGTCAGCAGCCTGCTCTAACAGATGTAGCGCACACACGCTGGCCAAGTGATACAATGCTACAGCTATCTGAAGAATGATAAAGGTATCTGAATCAACAACCTTGGATGAACCATGAAAATGTCTGCGGGTTTATAAAAACAAATTAGCGGCTCATGACAAATAAGACATTAAATAAGATTTTTTATTATTATTATTTTTTTTTTAAATAGGACAGACAGGCACTATAATGCCTGTGGGTACAAACATTGCTGTGGCATTTAAACCGTGAAGAATTAATAATGGGCTGTGTGCACTGCAATAAATGCTACCCTGCATCTGTTCGATCAAAGTTTTTGGGGAATGTATCACAAATGAAATATTTCATTACCTCAGCCAATAAAAGGGAAGCAGTCAGGCTGTAATATCAGACAGAAGAAAAACTGGCCAACTGAAATAAGAAAATAATCAATAAAGAATGAAAGCAAATATGGGGAATTTTGGCACATTTTTTTAACCCAAAAAAGTCTGATATACTGCATATATTGTCTGTGATATCCAAAAAGCAAACTAAACTTGTTTTATATTGATATCATATCAATATTATATGTGGTTATTCTTTTGCACAGATTTCAAAGTAGTTTTTTTTTGGAAGTTATGCCCATTTTTACAGTTCATCTTTGATGCTCTAATGTTTCAGCATCTATATTAGGAACTGCTGTTTTTATACAGTAAACATTCATTTACCCCAGCACCTCTGGTGATGCACACACTGCACTGCCCTTTTCACAAAGCCACCCAACCTTATTAACACTGACAATTTCTTCTGATTTACAAAGCTGGTTCCAGCAGTTTTAAGATCAAATGAATCTCCCTAGTGAATATTTAATTAGGATTAGTGTTATCTGATTGCTAAAACCAATCTACATGTTTCTACTGCATTTTTTTTTTTTATTCCAAACCTTTAGGCTAGCAACTACCCTAAGAAGAGCTGTATCTATCTTTAAGCTTACTGTAACCTCTTCAGTTCATAATAAGTACAGTGTAAACATTTTTTACATTTGTATTATACTTTCAAAACTACACAATATGTAAAAAATATCATGATTGTATTTATTCCCATGTCATTTACCTCACTTTTGTATGTGTTAAGTTTATTAAAGGTATTTTATTATTTATTATAACAAATATTTAAAGATGTTAACATGTGGAATTTAGTTAGCTGTGCTAAGTGTGTGCATCAACATATTATTTTCTCTATTAAGAGTCAACGTGGCAGAAATAAATGCACTATACTATTGTGAATGTGAAAAGCAAATCAATGAGATGACAGTTACATGGCACTAAAACAGGTTTTAAGTAAAGCTGTCGTTAACCCCAATTTTAAGACAAAACACCTATGGATTATGACATCTGCTAACACAAAGATCAAGACACAGCTAGCATTATAAACAAGATCGAAACAGACATACGACAAACTTTAACACTCTTTAATGTGAGCCTATAGTTGTGTTTATTAAGTATTCAAGCATTTTTCTCTAGAAAGTTCAGTGTCGTTGAACAGGTTTACATCCCATAACTTTGTGTCACCTGTAGGGGTCAGCATATCTAAAACAAAAGTGCCTTGCCTAATTCTGCACCATCTGCTGCAAAAGCATTGTTCAACTGAAATTCTAACCTGTAAAATCAGTGCGTAACATCACCCAGAGAGAGGTCTAGTAGTAGAAGTGATTGCGGTAGCTTCATGAAAATAAACACAAATAAATGTTGTTCCATTAGCTTTTTTCCCCACCCAGTATAATATAGCAGAGATGGAAAGAAGGCCCATTGCATAGCAGTTTGATCAATTCCTGGTTGTACTATGAGTTAATAAGACACACCTGAGCTTGTTACCTATGCACTGGGGCTAATCAAACTCGAAGTAAAACCTGGAAAGGGTGAAACTACTATTCAATAGGACTCGTACTTTCATCCCTGTATAGAAACTCCAGTTCTAATAGACTTTTTAATTTAATTTGAACTTTTTTTCATTTTTTCTTATTAAAAATACTCAAATACTTAAGGTGCTTTCACCTGGGTTAATGAAAATGATTTAAAAGCCTTGGTTATTACCCCTGAAGAGTTTGATAGTATGAAGAGCAAGGAGCTCAGTCAGCAGTATCTAAACTAAGGGTTTCTAGGAAGCACACATATATGGTCACTCTCCAGATAAGAACTGGGACTGCTGTCAGTTTCAGGAGAGGCCTGTCTGCAGCCACTGGAGCTACTCTAATGTCTGATAACACCCCAAAGAACACTTTCCAACCCTGGAGTCAGGTATCCACAAGGCATGGAACCATAAAATATGATTGATTTGCAATACAATCAATATCTACACCTTTCTTTTCCCTGCCCTGAATCTCTAAGCTGACATACACAGTATGTTGGTGTACAATAGTCCCAACGTTTAGAATTTATTCCCCCCTATTTATTGTGAAATTGAACGTTTAATTTCGAATACTTTTGTCTTTACTTTGAAAAGTCTCTGAAACCTTATTGGTCTGTACTTTGTTTGCTGGACTGACAATGAGTTACCCTTTATATTTGGTACATCACCTAACCCTTGTAGTACCATATTGCTTTACTGAAACTACAGGGACATTTAGATGTATCCCCAATGCTCTCCAAGATGGACAGAGGAAACGTATTCCAAGGGGAGGATTGCTCTATAGTGCTGGTGCTTTAGAAATGTTGAAAGGTTAATGCAAACCTAAACCCTGAGAAGCTACTGAATCTTATTAAGGGTTAGGAATGGCTTTTCAAATCGTATAACACAATTTCACAGTAAGCAGAAATATATTTCAATGCATACTGTTTCACCCCCCACTTCTGTGAGTAAAGCACTGAAGCTTCAGAATAATCAATTTACCTATTTCAAAACATAACTAAAATCTATTGTTAATGTAAATCATATTTATTATTATTTTTTTTTTTAAATATTGATTTATTCTACTATATGTGTGCACCATCTAGTGGCTGGTCGGGTAAATGTAAATCAATGTTCTTTTGTATTATGTTGCAAAAACTCTAAAATACAAATGGTTAGTGCAGTAGTTAAACACATATTGATTTACATAATTGACAAATAATAAAGAACAAGTAATATAATCTATTACGGACCGTACAATACTTCTGGTGCAAATATAGGGTGACCAGAGCTCCAAAGCTTAGAACCAGGACACATTGGCTAAACATAATTTTAAAACTATACATTTTTCTTTTTAAAAATACTTATTTTAATAGAGTGCTTTTATCACTGTTACTGTTTTCACATTAAACTAACAGACTCTCTCGGAGTGCTGCACAACCTCTGCACCTTCCCTTTCCAATTCGTTGTCAGGTTAACCACATGTTGTAACAATAGTGTAGCTTTAGAAAGACACCAACTGCCGGGTCAAGAATGAAGCAAGGACAAAATGGAATTGCTCTTTGAATCCTTTGTTGAGCCTCAATGAGGAAGCAGCTCTACAGTCACAAGCAACACACAGTGGCATCAAGGGGAGAGCACAAGCACACAAACATAGCTGGAGAGAGCATAGCCCACTACACGAACATAAAACAACACCAACAAACACAAACTCAACACAGAACACACACAACAGCAAGACAAGGGTACATTAACTGCAATTAGCAATCATTAACACAAACCCCAAAACACGCCTGCAAACAACACTACTTCCCTGATTCCCAGAATTCCTAAACAGCTGTTTACATGTGGTCGGGGCTTGTTTGACTGCTGGGTCAGCTACATCTTCTGTGCAGTGAGTGCACTGTCTGACTCGCTAAAACAATATGTATTTCTATTTTTTATCTTTCATGTCTAGCATACTTTAATTTAGTATAGTGACCTATATGAAAAATATTATTGTGAACCATATTTTAATTCGAGAGTATTATTATTTGTTTATTTAGCAGACGCCTTTATCCAAGGCGACTTACAGAGACTAGGTTGTGTGAACTATGCATCAGCTGCAGAGTCACTTACAATTAAGTCTCACCCGAAAGACGGAGCACAAGGAGGTTAAGTGACTTGCTCAGGGTCACACAATGAGTCAGTGGCTGAGGTGGGATTTGAACCAGGGACCTCCTGGTTTCAAGCCCTTTTCTTTAACCACTGGACCACACAGCCTCCTTGAGTAATTAACATAAGGAGTGCTATCTTGAAACCAGGGCCTTTAGGTTTTGGGGGAAGATGTCGGGACACCGGGACTTCTGGTCAATCTATTCTAGAAATACTTTCCCACTTGTGTTGACATCATATTCCTCCGATAGACAAGGACCAATCAAAACACGAGACTGTTATGCGGTTCCATCACAAAAACCGGGCCTGTGTCATACCTCCTCCTGTGGTTTCTCAGGCTGCTGTTGCAAAGAAAGTTGACATGATTTCATTCTTTTTTGTTTCATGTAGGAATAAAAACAGTGATTAATTTTATTTGGGAATTTTAAAAAAAATGGACCCATATTTTAAATGATGGATTTAACATTTACTCATAATATGATGTGATTTCAATCATTCATTGTATAATACGTTTACAATAAACATATATGCAGTCAAAAAATATTTAGCAAATAAAAGTGTGTAACACTATGTCTGGAGTTTGGTTTTGTTTTCAGTAATTTTTTATTACATTTGCTTCAACACAAATAAAAACTTTGTGAAAACCTAGTTTAAGAAAGCTGCATGATATCTGTAGTTATGTAAGGCCAAATAGGAACTCAGATAGAAACATTTAGATATACCCTCCTGCATATTAATATTAATTAGGTTATTTGCATTTGGAAGGGGAATTTCTCTGGCTTAAAGAAAACTACAGTACATGGGAACCCACACTACCTGAAAGGTACTACCAAAATAGTGTGAGAAAAAGGTGAGACTTATTTTTATGTTTCCATGGAAACCAGGACAGTGAATGCAAATACAACTGTAATGACAAATATCAGGGAAAATAAGCTATGCATTATTATTTAGTTTTTAAAGAAAACAAACATACAATACTTAACCGTAAAACTGACTGGTGGTAATAAAGAGGCCCAGAGGAGGTCCTCATGGTGAGATGGCCTCAATGGTGGAGTCTACTGCATGTTTCTATTTGATGAAGAATACCATTTATTGAGGACTGTGGTCTTTTGATATACTTTTCTACTTGCAATGGTCCCAGAAATATAACGTTTCTTCTCTTGTTTCAGGCCTTTTAAGCAACTGCGACAGACAGCTGAAAGCTGAAGTTGCACAGATGGCAGCTTATTATGAGCATCGTTTGAAGCTGGGCAACAAAGCAATTTATCACTTGGAAGCATTTGTTACCAAATGTATGGCTATTTATAAGAAATGGATGTAGGATGACCTTGAGGCCATGATGTTCTGAAATGTACTGTTTGAACAACACAAATACACAAACAAAAAATAATAACATCTATTAATCTTCATATTCCTTCTCTGTCCTTATGTCTATTGTATTGTCTGTACTCAGTGATGTATTAAGCAGTTAGGATATTAGTCAGGGGGACAAACTGGGTATTGTACAGATAGATCACACCTAAGGGGTAAAAGAAGACAACCTATTTTGCATTATTTTTCAACTGTATAGTATGTATGCTAGGCATGCTGGCATCTCGAAATATTTTATTTTATTACATTTTTCATGGGATATGATGAACAACTAAAATTCGTCTGTTTTGCACCACACAAGAATGTGTGTAAATATATTACTGGTATCTACAACCCAAACATCTTGGGGAAAATAAATAAATGTCCCTGTATTCTAGTCCAGTATAATAATTTTACGTATATAATGCATTTGCTAATTATAAATGGTAAGTTTACATTTACGATATATATACACACATACAGTATGTTACACTAAATTGCCAATTTCAGACATTGCTAAGGAGCTGCTTATCCAATATAGATAAACTTCTGTAGCTGGGGCACTAAGACCCTGGGGATGAGGTTATAGAATGTTGAAGATTTTCAAAATCTCCTCCAAAACTGTCAACTTTTTGCTAGCCATTCACAAAGGTAGGTCATCTCCTAATAAATAAATAAATAAATAATAATAATGTGATAGATTTAAATTGTATTTTTAAACTTTATTATTAATAGAAAATGTATTTTTATATGTATTAAACACTGAAAAAAATGTTTTCATTCTTTTCAAATTTGGTTATGTTCAGATCGCAAAATGGTTATTTTTTTCGATGTTGAGTCGATGTTGTGTTTGATATGTATCAACAGAACTCTATCAAAAGTGGGACAAGAGCTCAACGCAGCACAACTCTTTGCAAGATTCACACCATTGTAAAGAGTAGAGAAGTGGAACAGCTTCATTGAACTGGATGAAAACAAGGCAAATTTCTTTCAAATGACCTTGAGCAAAAGGATCACAATGATGGCCATGAAGTTGTAGTTGGTGGAGGATTTGATAGTCCTGAAAAGGTGATATCAATAGCTGGACGTGACGTCACTCACCTTGAAACTATGCATGAGGAAGCATATACCCGGATCCTCTTGGATGCAGCTGATGCAGCAGCTAACAGGTACCAGAGATACTGATGTGCTGGTATTATTAACTGTATTTGCACAGCGTCTGAGTAAAGAAATCTGGATGAAAGCTGGGACAGCCAAAAAACCACGCTAAATCAAAGTTCATGAAATTAAATTGAGAAGTGAAATTCTAGATGGCCTACTGGCATACCATGCCATCACGAGCTGTGACAGACGTGGGCAAAAATACCTCATGGAAGGTGTTCCAGCAAAGCCCTCACCTTGTTAATCAGTTAGGTGAGGATGAAGTACCTGGTCCTGACATCCTGTCCTCAGCTGAAGAGTTTGTGTGTAGGTTGTATGAACCATACACATCATGCAGCTCCATTCATTTGGTTCGCTGTACAATGTTCCGCAGACTCAAGGCAAATGTGGACACCCTACCACCAACCAGAGATGCCTTAATACAACATATCAAGACAGCTCACTATCAGGCCTGGATATGAAAGCAATGTTTTGTTACCCATCCACGGTTAACATCACCACTGAATTGTGGTTGGCACACGGTGGATGACAAGCTTGTCCCTCAACTGATTACTAAGGAACCAGTGCAGGCTAGGTGTCTTGAACTGACCATATGTGGATGCAAACAAACTGGCTATCAGTGAAGCTCCAGGCATTGCGTTTGTCGGAAAAGGGGGATGTACTGTACTGGGCATGTGGATGTGCTTGTTCAGCATGGTGCATGAACTCCTTGGACAGTGTGGAAGTTGTAAGTCATGCGTGAGTAAGTTCATTCATTAATTTATCAATACATTCATGTATTATTATTATTATTATTATTATTATTATTATTATTATTATTTATTTCTTAGCAGACACCCTTATCCAGGGCAACTTACAATCGTAAGCAAATACAATGTACACAGGTTTGCAGTCTGTATAAACCAAGAAAAGCAAATTCCAAAGTGCCAACCACCCTAACATATACTATTAGGGTCTAGTCTATCTAAAAAAAAATGTTTTGCAGCTTTTACCCTCCGATGTGAATGAGTGTCTTATAGGAGGTACTATCTCAATTTGGCCCCCTGACTATGTCTGTCTCTTTCTGTGTATGTGAAAGCCTGTGCTATGATGAGACCCTAGCTCAGCCCTTAGTACTGGTTTAATGACGTTTTTGGTAACTAGTGCTGCTTGCGTAATTCACATGACTTAATTACTTTATTATGCAAGTGTTACGATTCCAGTGCTCACTCACTATTTGACCGTTAGCCAGGAGGAACTGTACTCCTGTCTTCGCAAGGATTACTCCATTGACTGTTCTAAGAATTCACTATGAAATTTGGAGGTGACAATCCATGGTCACATATTCCTACAGATCATTTAAACAATTGATTCAGTGTCTTCCTGGCTGCCCATTATGACACCACCCTGTTGACTGATGTTGTGGTAAGAGCTTTGTCCAATCCCAACATGCATAATAAATAAATAAGACCAGCATTGTTACATTTTTCAGCGGTCCCTCAACATCAGACATTGAGCAAGAAGAAAAATATTTCTTAAGAACATGGTTAGGAACATACATAGTTTTTAATGTACAAAAACAGTGAAGCACATGTCCTGACTACATAAAAGAGCAGCACTTGTTTTTATCTATCTTCACATAACAAAGTTTAATAATACATACTTTTACAAAAGCCTTTCTGATTCGTAAACTGAATTTAATAAACACATGTCTACAGAGAAAATGGAGAAAGCATCCCAATGGGAATTTGGTCTTTTTAAAAGCATTTTTACTATTATTTTTACTTTAGTAAATGTAACATGTTTTCACAGAACAACCGTTCTTTCGGGCCACTATCAGTCACCTACCTGAAAACACAAGGTAGCCGATTTGTGTTTCCATCGTTGGTTGTTTACTCTACCATTAGAGCTATGTACTTGGCTTCCTGTACTACTTCTGCTTTTATTCGTTCTAAATCTTGTTAGAGGTACCCGAGAATACTGTCGCTATTGACAAGCGATTGCTTAACATGTTGTCATAGTCAGAAATCTGAGAAAGTAATTCAAAATAATTACCTCTATTTGAGGAACTGGAGCCCTCATTGTGCCCTCTGAATGCCAGTTCTTGCTTGCCAAGGTAAACAACAGAATCAATCAAGCGTTTAAGAACCTGTGACAAAGTGGTAATTAGTAGCAGGTGTATAGCAGGTGCAGTGCGGATGCAGTAATTCCAATAACAAACAGACAACAAAGTACGGGTGAAATGAGGGTTTTAATGATTAGAAATCCAATTGTCTGATGACCAGCCAGAAAACAATAATGAGCTGGCAATACACAGCAATGTGTATTGCACAGTAATGAAAAAGGATGGCAGTCCCGCAAACAACAAACACGGTACAAAACACACACAATTAAAAACACATGATCACAGGTCCAAAGTGAGTGCTCTCAGTGCTTGTGGTGAAGTACAATATATTACGTGCTATTGGTGAAAAACAAGTGTTGTGGTGATCCGAAATGTAATGACCCGAAACACACCTCAAAGTTGTGCAAGAACTATCTGGCGAAGAAGGAAAGTGAAGGACAACTCAATCTAATGACCTGGCCTGCCCAGTCTCCAGACCTCAATCCCATAGAACTTGTATGGGACGAACTGGACAGAAGAGTCAAAGCAAAGCTACCCACAAGTGCCCTACATCTCTGGGAATTCCTGCAGAAGAGCTGGGAAGACATGTCGGGTGATTTCCTGCTGAAACTTGTTAACCGAATGCCTCGTGTTTGTGAGGCTGTTATTAAGGCAAAGGGTGGCTATTTTGAGGAATCCAATTTTCAATTTTCTTGAACATTGCTTTGATACTCCTTATGTTTTGTTTTGTACATTGTAACATGTGTTTTCATTTTCAAGTGTGTACAGAAACGTATACGACGTAAAACATTGTCAATTATGAAAAAAACCTAGTTTCCAGCAAGTGTACTCAAACTTTTGACTGGTACTGTATATATATATATATATATATATATATATATATATATATATATATATATATATATATATGCCTACAAGTTGAATGCATAACATAGATTTCCATTTACCAAAAAATACACAGGTAATCAACATTATCAATAAATCAGTAAGACTTGTTGTGAATGTGACAGGGGTTAAATTAGGTGCAATCCTTATTTTTCCATTTTAAACGTGATTAAATGTGTTTGTCTCTAGACTGATGTGATCTGGGGGAACGCTAATCAAGGTTTATCAACGTTTATATTTATGTAGTGTAAACTAGATAACTCGATCCGCCATTCAGAAGAAGCTTCTTTTTTTTTTTTTTTTTTACATGGGATATAAACAGAAAAACTGTGTCATGCAAGGTATAGCAGTTAGTTTTTGAAAAAACCACGATGTTAAACAAAACAGAGCACAGAAATGACACGTTTGCATTGTCATTGAGACACTAATGACTCAATAATCATCAATTGAATTTGTAACGGGGAGGAGAAAAATCAGACAAAAACAACGGCAATCAGATACCCTTACTTCCATAGAAAAGCATGCGCGCCGCAAAGCAGTCTGCACATTGGGCGACACTTAACATGTGACAGTGCGTCATGATGATGTCACAAATAATCATGTGACCCACAAAAATGCATTTTGTCACAAAAGAATGAGAATTTCGTCCGACAGAATGGTATTTTGTGCACAGAATGAGCATTTTGTCCCACAAAATGGTATTTTGTGCACATAATCAGCTTTTTGTCCCACAGAATGGTATTTTGTGCACATAGTTAGCATTTTGTCCCACAAAATAGCATGTTGTGCACAGAATGAGCACTTTGTCCCATATAATGGTATTTTCTGCACATAATTAGCATTTTGTTTCATAAAATGTGTATTTTGTACCACAGAATGAGCATTTTGTCCCACAGGATGAGCATTTTGTCCCACAGAATGGTATTTTGTGCACGGAATTAGCATTTTGTCCCACAAAATGTGTATTCAGTCCCACAGAATGTGTATTTTGTGCACAGAATTACTATTTTTTCGCACAGAATGCGCATTTGTGGCAAATCGTGTTTTTTTTTTTTTTTTCTGGTACCTGGTTGCATTTTTCTAACAACTATTTTGCAAAACAACTACCGGTACTTGGCGGTTTGTATGAAACTGAAGGTCTTGTTTGCGTGAGGTTTCTGGAAAATCACATTCAGCGAAAATGAGGCCACGCACAATGATCAATTTTTCAGATTAATATCAAAAAATGTAGCTCGTTATCAGCAAAACCTATTTGGGGTGGGGTGGAAAAAATAGGGTAGGTCGGGTAACAGGAACCACACATTTTTTTTTATCTGGCCTGAAAACAATAAAACCAATACTTTATGGGGGCTGAGAACAGGAGAGCTTCAACGTGCCAGTGGAATCTGTGCTTAAACTACAATGTGCAAAATAAAATAAACATGCTTTACACAGGTGTTCAAATAAAAAGTAACTAACATTAAATCAAAGGTGATAAATACTGTACAGTATGCTGTCATGGGTTTTCATGTCATGTCAACTTAGAGAAGAAAAAAAAAGTATTTAAAAAAAAAATCTTTGTATTTTGATGGGGTTTTTTTCTGATGTTTTTTTTTTTTCTTCAAAACTGTTTAACACATTTACATACGCACCAAGCAAGAACACTTATTAATGCCCATAGCACTGGCGTTCATGAAAAACGGGGCAACGAGCCAAAAACAGGGTATTAAACTTAAATACTGTACTATATATTATAATAAAAAGGTTTGGATTTACTCCCTCGCCATTCTCGTATAATCCTCATCCAGCTGTTTTTTTTTTTCTTTTCATGTGACGCAGTTAGCCTATCTAAACCGAGCACGTTTTTTTTTTTTTTTAACGCGTTTGTTTGTTTGTTTTTTCAGACAAAAATACATAACTACAGTAATCCATTTATTAAAAAAAACAAAGCAAACTAAACAATGTCCTGCTAAGTTTAGTACTTCACACTCGCTCCAGTGTGTACTGAAGCTGGATTTACTGGCAGTTTAAACAACAGCGGGTCAGCTCAACAAACTAGACCAATAGGCTACAGACAGTAAAATGTCAGTGATTATACAAAGATACGGAGTTGCAGAAATTTCTGTCAATCAACTCACAGTAATTAAAAAAAAAAAAAAAATTTTAAACGGAGGTTGGATCGTCAACTAAACTCAAAATCTGATTGGTTACTACGAATGTCAGTGATTAATCAAGAAAGCGATTGGGTGTAATTTAATGAAAGAAACATGGATGTTTCTTTCTACCGCATTTACATTATACGGAAGCCCTGAACCGCTGATGGAAAAAAAAAAACAAAAAAACACAGATTATCTCGTACATACGTGAAATTTATGACGTACGTACGTGAAACTCACGTATGTAGGAGATAATCTGTGTATGTTTTTTTTTTTTTTTTTTTTTCTTCATCTGCGGTTCAGGGCTTCCGTAACATTACATTTGACCAATGCGAGAAATTAATAGTAAGTTTATTCGGGGTCGTCTGGTCACCCTAACATAAAAAATGCCTAAATAAAGTGACGTGTGTCAGCTGTTACATTCGTAAGCATGTGGTGATAATGCTTTTAAAATATTTTAAACGGCTGGAAGATTTTTTTCGCCCCCAAAGCTTTCAATTGTTCCATTTATTATATAAATGGATAATGTTCGTTTTCCTATATAATAATACCATAATGTTTAGCTAACTGTGTTGCAAAATTAATTAAGCAGCGTGTTGTTGAACAAGTTAATTAAGATATAAATCATATAGCAATGTGTACTATTCCAAGTGCTAAATACAAATGTGGCGCGGCATATCTTTCTTTTTATAATAATAATAATAATAATAATAATAATAATAATAATAATAATAATAATAATAATAATTTATTGATTTTATATAGCACCTTTCGGGGATCATAAATGACAATAATCCAAAATAATAAGAGCAACAATAAAACATCACTACAGGAAAATTACAAGAATAAACATATAAACAGATTTAAAAAAAACACAGTACTAAAAGCAATTTTAAAAGCTACAGTAAAAGGATGTGTTTTTTTAAAATTATTATTATTAACCTGTCTTCTGTCTTCTGTGATCACTTTACCCTTGTCATTTTTTAAAAAAAAATTTTTTAATAGCGCTGCGAACAATGATCCTGCAGTTTGCACGGTGTGGTAAAATCTGACATGGAACAAAACAGGACACTACGGAACCGTATTATTCTTAATTTCCATGTGAAGCTTATTATTTCGGTCTTATTTTATTTTAAGAGAATGTGAATAAATACACAAATACTACTTTGAGTTTACTTGTTATGTTATACAAGTGCATTCATTGATTGCCGTTTACAGGAATCATTGGTACTTCATTTTTATTGTTTCTTTCATTACGGTCATTCTTATTTCTAATGCAATGCTATGTTTTTATTCTCAGTAAAGGTCACATTTGCACACGTTTCTCAGAATAAACATAATGCAATTGTTTGAAAATCAAACCCGGTGATTTTTCCTCGTGCAGAATTCATTCTAGCAGTGATTTACTAATGATCTGAGAATGCTGATAATTCAACGGCGTCGATTGGCTTGCTAAATATAACTTCAACTAAAACGCTTGAAGCCTCACAGTTTAAATACCCGCGCCTCTAAACCACAAACATATGGCTTGCTTTTTTTTTTTTTTTTTTTTTTTTTTTTTGTATAATTGTATTTTGTTGCATTAGCGATGTTACGGAGAGGGCGGGCGATGCTGCCTTTCTTCTTATTGGCCTGGGTCTTGAGGCTCACACAAGCTCTTGCTTCAGCTCATGATCGTCTGCAGGATGAAGCAGCTGTAAATTCTGCAGATCAACAGTGGCAGTCTCATGATCATGTGTTTGCTGAGACTGAATATGAGGCTGCAAACCATGGGTTTTTTGATTTCAGCCAGCATTATAGGTATGATGAGGATGCACTTGAACAGCCTGTCTGTTCCAATCCAAATAGTGATGATTTCAATTCTGATCTGACCAAGTATGCTGTCCCTTTTGTTGCTGACGATTACCCTATGGCTTCAGAATCTGAAGGCGATGTGGAACATGTGCTCTTTACTGACTTGAATAATGACCCTGATGTTGACTTCCCAGAAGTCTTTGCATATGCTGATTTAGTTACTTCACCTAAAGAGAATGTGTCCAATACTCTTGTGACAGAAATGGGTATAGGTGAACTTGGCAATGAAGAGTTTGACACTGACAACTATACATCTGGTACTTATTCTGAAACCCTAGGCTATGATTTTGCTTCTTTTTTAGATCTTGAAAAGGAAGGTAATGATTCTTTGCCTCCTGAAGATGTAGTTAATGGTGACCTTACTGGCATGCATGCTTCTTTTGACCGCTCTGTGCTTACTGATATAAATCAGGAGTTGGATGAAGCTCTTTCTCCAGCTTTCAAGATTACCAGTGCACGCAACTCTCCTGATCTCTCCGGAGGTCACATGTTGCCAAGCAGCATCTATGATGCCTCTATAGGACCCTACGGTGTCTTCAATCTACCCATTAAGAACCCAGGAAACCCTTCTCGTCATAGCACAGTGGCACCGGCAGATAAATCAACAAGTGAAGGAGGGCCGACCACCCTGGTTTCGGCAACTACATGTGGTGTCGCAGACATGACCATCAAATTGTTTGGTGGAAGGTTGACAGACCTCAAAGTGCGAGGTAAGGGTTCTGCTTCGCCTGGTATCTGTTTAATTCTGGAAGAGGCATGGTTATCAAGTATCATTAACTACTTTCTTCACCCCCCCCCAGTCCCCATTATACTTGTTGAAGTAAGCAAGATTGCTCGGAGATGCAGGTACACTGTGTTGGAGAAAAAAGGAGTTGTCATCTTTACAACTGCCTTCAAAGGTTGCAATGTGAAGGCACGGGTAAGATTTAGATTCATAACTTAGTCTGGTGATACTATGCCTTAACACATGAACTTGTTGGCCTTTGTACAGTATAAATGAAACTGAGGAAGCAAATGTCAGTGCACTGCTGTTAAACATTGTAAATATACAACTAATTCAATTTCTTAAATGTTAATCTCTTTTGGGGTAATTGTATTTTATGTTAGAACTAATACTATAGTCCTAACTACAGAGCATCTACTTTAAACTCCATTGGTCTTTATTGAAACTCTCTGCTGTGGTTGAAAGATGCAGTCATACAGATGTTGGCTAGAACATTCCCATTCAACTTGACGTTTTACCTTTGCTTGCAGGGTGGGCAATATGTCTTGACCCTGATGTGGAGAAACCACTATGTGCATATGTCCTGTCCAGTTCCCACACCTGATAGACCTATTACAATCTGTGGTACGAGTAGCATGACCATCACACTCCCAGCAGGACCAATAGAAGCACTTTGTGTAAAAAGTGAGTTGTTCCTGCCTGGTACTAAATGACATCCTACTTTGGAATGTATGGGTGTATTTGCTTTACAATATAGCTTGTTACAACTCCTAACTTGTATTTGAAACTGGTACATGTAGGCTACTTGTTTCAAGCAGTACATGGTCTTGAACATAAGGACTGTAACACCCTTGTCAAAGTACAAGTATTGGCTTGTGTTATGGTCAATCGTGGGATCTGTGTGTAGGATGAAGTAATTGGGTTTTTATTTTTATTTATTTTTGTAAATGCTTGGTAGCAATTCTGAGTAATTGAACACAAGATTTATTCTAGTCTGTTTCCTTACACTGTTAATGTGAGTGGGTGTACCCATTGAAAAAGCTGTGCAATAGAGGAAGATCAGGAGATCTCACTAAATTTCTTCCAATTGTAGATAAATCCAACAAATGGGTATCAATTTACGAAGTTGCTGTTAAATGCAAATATCAACTGTTGAGTGATTCAGAGGGAAGGATCATTTTCACTACTTCCTACAATGGATGTCACGTGAGGAGATTGGTATGTGTATCCTGCTTTCCACCAGTATAGGAAACATTCTGCTCTGTATACAGCCTGCATTGTAACCTAGGAAGAATGGACCAATACAGTGTCACCTGTGTGCCCATACAAAATGATGGTGAAATATAAAATGGGTTTATTTTCATACTTTAAATATTACAACTAGAATAGCCTTCCTACCCGTAGGAACAGGATAATGTGAAGCTTTTAAAACTCCAGAACAATGCCAGTGTTTCTGTTTTGTTTTCTCCCCCTCCTAGATGGGTTGTTATTTCTATAACATCTACTATCGAATGGCTTCAGGGAAGCTAGGACAGGCACTCATGTCTTGTAGGACAGGAAATGTTACAGTCCCAACTGAAGAGTCCTTGCCATCAGTGTTTTGTGCCAAGTCTGGCATGATGATCAAATTGCCTAAGGGAAGTCTTAACGCAGTCAAAGTGAGAGGTGAGTAGCATCTATGTTCCTGTGATGGTAATTCTGATAATGTCAACCCTCCCTCCTTACCAATCTTGACCTGTGGAAAGTGACGCTGTAAACCATTCACATCTTCTATTGCATACAGTGCTTGGCTTATTGGCTATAACTGGAGTAATGCATCATTTCTGAATTCTGTAACCATTAGAATTTCTAGTAGTCTCGTGTATTAGGTCCAACACCTTAAGCCTCGAGCGGTCCTTGTCTTGTATAATATGTGTTTTATAAAAAACTTCCTGTGCCATGAACTTTTCATGTAATTGCTTGTCTTCTGCAGATGGGTTTGGCAAGACAATACCTGTGGATAGTGTTGCCAAGAACTGCAATTATCAACTCTTTCAAATGAAGACTGGACACATCATCTTGATTGCTTCCTTCCAAAGCTGTCAAATTGCATTTGTGGTAAGAATATTAAATCATTACCCCCCCCCATCCCCCCTTAGAGTAAGTAACGGTGTTCTGAAAAATTTAGCATTCTACATCCCACGTGTTGCTACAACTGTTTAAATAACATACCTGTAATCCGTGGCGGTGCTAGGCATAAGCAGACTAAGCAATTGCTTAGGACCCCAAGCAGGGTGCCTTAATTCGGGTGGATTTTTTAAATTTTAATCATAACTTTTGAATTTGTTAGTATTGTTTGTCTTTTAGAAACAAGCACTGATTCAGACCAGTTCACATCAACCGTCAGAAAACAAATATAAATCGACACGTACATTTGAGACATTGATTTATGTATTTAAAGCTGAGTTTGTCCCACTCCTATCAATTCTGATTGGCTATCTGTGGGAAAAGTCCAATCTATTTGTTACAAAAAGACATGGCTGCCCAGAGACTATCAAGGCACAGCCCAATATCTTAGGGACCGACTAAACTTCTTTGCCCTAAGTAAAATTAAATTAAAAAAAAAAAAATAGCCTGTGAAGCTGATAGAAAACCTTGTGTTGTGTAATTTATAAAAATAATTGCTGAGTCTACTGTGGTCAAGCGTGTACTTGTTGTTTTAAATAAATAACTCTGTTTACTGTTTAGAAGCATTTCAAGGCAATTTTCCCTGACAAATGTTTTAAATGATTTTTTTCGATTTTACAGTAGTTTAACTAACCTAGTTTGCCACTTGCCATATTTACTACATATCTTTTAGATTTGAACACTACTTTGCTGTGTGTGTTTCCCTTTTCAAGTCGAAGACGACCACCAACATTATATATGGGATATTCCCTGCCCTTGATGTAGGTAATACTGAGCTCTCTATATCAGAGCTGCCGAAGGCCCCTTCCTGTGATGACGCACTCTGTCCCGCCTACCGAGGGCATTCACCGGAAAATCTCCCTCTTTTTCCTTCTCAAGACGTAAGGTAGGACCTCTGTGTCTAGAACTGAGCGTGTTGATAGGAAGAGCCCTCGAGTCGATTCGGGTCAGTTGTAGTTCCCTAGCATTCATGCTAAAAGCTGGCTTGCCGCTTTCCTGGAATCAACGACTCTTGAAAAGGACAGAGTTTTTTTATCTTTCTGTCTTTCAGCGGCCCTCCTTGGTGGGCAGCTCTCTTTTTTTTATTTTTTTTTTTTTATTGTCTGTCGTATGTGAGCGGATGTCTGTGCAGTCACCCGCAAGTGAGTTGTCTTTTCCTGAGTTACACAAGTATCCTCCTCGGGGGCCAGGCCTGGCCGTATCCCCGCTGTCGAGTGACCCAGCCGCGCTCCCTTCCTCGGGGCTAGGTACTGCCGTATCCCCGTCTGAGCAGAGCCGCCTGCCGAACCTGACCGCTGCGGTGAGTCGGTTTGTGTGCGTTCGGTGTGCTCTCTTTCCTTCATTCTTAGAAAAGTGTTATTTTTTGCTGAACAAAAAACTTCACCCACCGCGGCTTCGGCCTCTGTCCCCACCGACCACCCCCACCACCCCAGTATACGCTCCGCGCTGACCAGGTGTGTGTGTTGACCACACGGTCTGGGTACGCACTTTGCGTAGCGTCCTCTCCGGTGCTGCAGTACCGCGCCGCACGCATAGCCTGATTCTCTCTTGGCTGTGCAAGTGCGCAACGCAGGCTGCGTATTATCCAACTCCAGCGTAGGAGTATAGCGTAACATGGTACTTGGTGTGTCCCCCAGTACACAGTGTACGCAGAGCGATATTCACATTGCACATACTGCGCAGGTGCTCGTTACTCCTTCCTAGTCAAAGTTACGCACAGTGCGCAGGAGGAGGGTTACTACTCGAGATACTTTCTGATACCCAAAAGAGATGGCGGAGTTCACCCCATCTTAGATCTGAGGCTCCTGAACGGGTTTCTGAAAGAAAGAAGGTTCCAAATGCTGACACACCGTCGCATCCTCCAGTCTGTCTGGCCGGGCGACTGGTTCACAACTGTGGACTTACGGGACGCATACTTTCATATTCACATTCGTCCAGAGCACAGGAAGTATCTGCGCATTTTCTGGCTACTCGCTTTCTTAAAGGCGCATAGAGATTACATCCCCCTTGGAGGACTGTTCTTCCTGAGTGGAGTCTTAATATTGTCCTGGAGGCTCTTACAAAGGCCCCGTTTGAGCCCTTAGATTCCATAGAGCTGAAGTACCTGTCTATGAAGACAGCCTTCCTTTTAACTATCACCTCTGCTAAGCGGATCAGTGAGCTGCCGTTCCTTCTCTCTCGCGACGGCTCTGGTATACATTATCCCAGACATAATGTTTGGTGGTCGTCTTCGACTTGAAAGGGAACGTTAGGTTACCTACCGTAACCCTGGTTCTCTGAAAGAGAAGATGACCACCAACCATGAGGTCGCTTCGGTCGCCCTCACGGGTTCGGCGGAAAAAGAGGGAGATCTTCCGGTGAGTGACGGTTTTATACCCTTGATAGGCGGGACCGAGTGCGTCATCACAGGAAGGGGCCTTCGGCAGCTCTGATATAGAGAGCTCAGTATTACCTACTTCAAGGGCAGGGAATATCCCATACATAATGTTGTTGGTCGTCTTCTCTTTCAGGGAACCAGGGTTACGGTAGGTAACCTAACGATATATGATATTTAAAAATGTGACTTTTCTAGCAGTGATTTACTTATGATCTGAGAATGCTGATAATTCAACGATGTCGATTGGCTTGCTAAATACAACTTCAACTAAAACACTTGAAGCCTCACAGTTTAAATACCCACGCCTCTAAACCACAGACATATGGTTTTTTTTTTTTTTTTTTTGTAGTTGTATTTTGTTGCACTAGCGATGTTACGGAGAGGGCGCCGATGCTGCCTTTCTTCTTATTGGCCTGGGTCTTGAGGCTCACACAAGTTCTTGCTTTAGCTCATGATCGCCTGCAGGATGAAGCAGCTGCAAATTCCATGTCAGGAACAGGAAACTTGGATCGTGGAGGGAACTTGAGCTTGTTTACTGATTTAGCCATTCCTTCTGCTATTGATCTTTTGTCTGAACATGATTACTTTTCAACAAATAGAAAAGGTGAACTTTCTGAGATTGATACTGTTGATCTGCAGAATAACCAGCAGTCTCATGATCATGTGTTTGCTGAGACTGAGTCTGATGCTGCAAACCATGGGCTTTTTGATTTCAGCCAGCATTATAGGTATGATGAGAATACATTTGAACAGCCTGTTTTTTCCAGTCCAGATAGTGATGACTTCAATTCTGATCTGACCAAGTATGCTCTCCCTTTTGTTGCTGACGAATACCCTATGGCTTCAGAATCTGAAGGCGATGTGGAACATGCTGTCTTTACTGACTTGAATAATGACCCTGATGTTGACTTCCCAGAAGTCTTTGCATATGCTGATTTAGTTACTTCACCTAAAGAGAATGTGTCCAATACACTTGTGACAGAAATGGGTATAGGTGAACTTGGCAATGAAGAGTTTGACACTGACAACTACACATTTGGTACTTATTCTGAAAGCCTAGGCTATGATTTTGCTTTGTTTTTAGATCTTGAAAAGGAAGGTAATGATTCTTTGCCTCCTGAAGATGTAGTTAATGGTGACCTTACTGGCATGCATGCTTCTTTTGACCGCTCTGTGCTTACTGATATAAATCAGGAGTTGGATGAAGCTCTTTCTCCAGCTTTCAAGATTACCAGTGCACGCAACTCTCCTGATCTCTCCGGAGGTCACATGTTGCCAAGCAGCATCTATGATGCCTCTATAGGACCCTACGGTGTCTTCAATCTACCCATTAAGAACCCAGGAAGCCCTTCTCGCCATAGCACAGTGGCACCGGCAGATAAATCAACAAGTGAAGGAGGGCCGACCACCCTGGTTTCGGCAACTACATGCGGTGTCGCCTTTCTTCTTATTGGCCTGGGTCTTGAGGCTCACACATCTGGGCTACTTTTTAGGAGGGAATGGCTCGCAGTTTCTTGGTTGCTTTATTCAGCAGTTAATGTAAATATGGCTTTTTGGTAGAAAAACAGGAAAGAAATGCAGAGAAACTTGACAGGCTATTCAAAAGTTGTTTAAACCTGGGGTTCAGCAATTCCAAAACGAAGAACGTCAAAAGTCATCTGAATTCCACAAAGCAGCAGTAATATTTAACAATGATTTTGTATCTGTGATGCAGCAAACTAAAACACCTGTTTTACACGGAGGATATTCCATAAATGTATTTGCAAATGTTTATCTTCAATTTAAAGAACCAGTCATGCTAAAAGGCTGAGGTGTTTGTTTTAAGTTTTCGTCAAAAGTGTGCATACCCCAAATATCCATACATTAGGCTATATAACCTTTTGACGATAACTTTTTTGCTTTGTTAAACAGCTGCAGATGCCGGTGGACGTCAAAGAAACAAGTGTACTATTTGAGTATATCGGTGAGAATAATAAAAAAAAAAGAAAAAAAAAAAAAAAGCAAGCTATCAATTTTATCCATCTGCATCTCCATCCATTCACGTTTCCTTCCATCTGATGATGTAGATATCTTTCTGCTTTGTGTTGATGGCTGATGTGTAATGCTGGCTCCAGGGATCTGCTTATTTTGCCTCCCCTGCACATCAGCACACACAACGGCTGTGATACTGGCTCCGTGGATCAACCACAGTGCGGTCTCCCCAGCACATCAGCATGACAACCGTCTGGATTGAGCTAAGTAAGGTACTTCTCAGGGGTCTTTAAGTGGGCACCTTACATCCTCAGTGTTTCGTCAAAGAGCTCACGACACCTCAAGAGGGTTCGATGGTGATTCTGGCGTCTCAGCATCACCCTCCCTCCGCCCCCCACTCAACTCAACCCAGCTTACTTACCCGCAGATCAGCATTACTACATAAACAACAAATTTATTTCTTATTCAAGGTCAAATTCTTCACATAACAAATGGGTCAGGAACCGCTATGTTGTGTCAAACACTGTCTAAAAGAATAACCATTTTCTCGTAGACTGCAAGATAAGTATATATTTAAGATGAGTCTCCGCATATGAACACGACACTATTGTTTGTAATACCACTCTGCCTCTTCCGTCTTTGTGGTTTGGGGAGGGGAAAACTCGTCAAACCTTCAGTGGTCGTTCTGACGTCACCGAGCACGTATTGTAATTTAGATTGTATGCGCGCGCATTCGGACCTAAGCCGGCTCGGGGTACACCAGGAGTGTAAACGCTACGTGAAAAATGATAATCTCACCAATTGGGCCTGAGTCGGTTTAGGCCCTTTATGAAAAAAGGTTTGAGTTCACATGATGAATTAAGGTAGACTTGTTATGTTAAGTGAACTGTATTTCTTTTACGCATTTACTAATTATTATATATATATATTCATTCATTTTTGTTGTATTGGTTACATAAATAAATTTCATGCGCACAGAGATATAGGAACAGTATTTCAGAAGCTGTGTGTTTTACGCTACGTGGCCAGTGTGAAATCCTCCAGAAGATGTACAGCGTTGTAAACGATGAATGTTCCGCTGACGCTTTTGACGTGAAAAGCCCTTTATTGTAATCTACATACTTGAACATGCTGCTTACAGGATGTAACTCGCATAGCAGGCGCATGCCGAGCTGATGGTTTTTGTTGTGATCAGTGGGCTCTTGTGATCAACATCAAGCTACCATTTTGAGAAGCGCTTTGAAACCTACTTTAAAGTTCTTGAAGTGTAAAGTTGTCTGGATGCTCACCATGAAAAGAGAAATTACAGGTATGTTATTTAAACAGTTGTAGCAACAGGTGGAGATGTGTAATGCTGTATTTTCCATGAATATTAAATATTGCTGTATACTTCCAGCAAAGTACTTCAGTACAAGCAATAATGAATATGCAAATAACTACATTTCCTTAAAAAAACATTCTAATACTTGAATAGAATTTTATAGTGGTAGCCAAGTGTTTGGGTGGTTCACTGATGCATAAGCTTAGATGGGCCAGATGGCCTCTCCTCCTTTGCAATTGTCTAATGCATGCTTTAATACTTTGCCGCTGTCTCATCCTTCTCCTCTTGTACATCTAGAATGGAAACTATGTCCTGGCCATTATCTATACACCTTATTCTGGAGACTTTATATCAGTGCAGATAGAATGCCCTACCAATGGACAACCAACAAAACCCCCTCCCTCTACAAAACCCATTCCTCCAACTTCTGTCTGCGGAGCTTCCAGCATGATGGTGGAGCTGCCTGAGGGACCTCTGGAACAAGTCAAGATAATGAGTGAGGATTTATTATTATTATTTTTTAAACCAAGTGCCTTATGATAATCTCATGGAAACTTGTCTACTTTGTAGATAACTCTAATGGGCTATGGGTAGCCGTAAAGGATGTCCCAAAGAACTGCAACTACACACTGATGAAGGAAAGAGGAAGAAACCTCTTCATAACCTCCTACAAGGCCTGTCATGTCTGGATACTGGTAATGACTAACCCCAATTGATCTGGGAAATGAGATGTAAATAAGTAGGGCCCATAATATTGGGTTCCATGTTCTGTGCATATTTACCGAAGAAAGGCATTAAGATTATGGAGGCTTTTTAATGGTCAACTTGTCTTTAGATTTTATTTAAGCATCCAGATCTGTTGTAATGCCAATGAAAGAATAATCAATGCTGGGTGATTTGGCTTGTTGTTTATGATTCACAGTGTGGTACAATGCATCAGATTGATTCTGGTGTTGTAACCTGAAATATCGGGCCTTCTAAATTCTGCCTAATTCTGCTAGTTCCTGTCTGCTTGACTCTATGACTTGGTTGGTGGAGGCTACGTGTTCTTCCTCTCCTTGCTCTAGACTAAAAACTATGTCTTGAATATACACTACATGAGGATGGGAAGTGCATTCTTTGTGAATATGAGATGCCCAGTAACAGAAACCACTACAGGAAAGTCAACAAAACCTGCTGTAGTCTGCAGAAACACCAGCATGATGGTGGAACTGCCTGAGGGATCTCTGAAGCCAGTGCAGGTCATTGGTGAGTTGGATAGTGATGGAACAAATCCTTTTGAGGGTGGAGACTGATCAATATAGAACACTTCTCACAGAAACCTTTGTTTTTAGATGAAAACAGGCCAGTGGCTATCAGTGATGCACTCCTGAAATGTGGGTATCTCGTGGTAGAGAGAGGAGGAAAGATCATCTTTACAGCTGTTTATGCAGCCTGTGATGTAAAGATTGTGGTAAGGCACGGTTTAATTGAACTTAATTATATATAGGGGTATTCATTTCTAAATGTCCCAAACAGTATAATTGTAAGAAGGAGCAGCAGTCGAGTTATTTCATACCTCAAATAGTACTCTTTGTATTTTATCTCAGAGCCAGCTGCCCAATGTTTCGATATGTTGTACATATCTTTCTCAAGGGAGCATGTGTTTGAATAAAAACATTGGAGGTATTTATAGGTTTTTGATGGCATGACAACTGCTTTGTTATTTATACTCAAATCCATGATTTATTCTTACATGATGTAATGGTGTTCTATATATTAAACTAGTTTATAAATATATGTATGAACAAGAAAGGTCATTTGTACACTACAATGCTTGATATTGATGAGGTGCTGACCCTGTATAAGGTAATTTACATGTAATGAAAGTAGAGTCTCTATGGCAGTGTAAAAGTTCAAAACTTTCAGCCAAACTTTGTTTAGATGGCTTACCAAAAGAGTTTCTGTAGAGTCGTTCATGGTTGCACTCTTGTTATCTTACTTCAAAGGGATTAATTATTTTACTCCTGCCTTTTTTTTTTTTTTTTTAATTCTTCAAAAAATATATTTTATTAATTTAAAAACATGATTATAAAAACAAACGTGTTTCGACACTACTGTGTCTTCATAAAGATGTGAACCTGATGAACACACGGTAGTGTCGAAACACATGGTTTGTTTTTAAATTAATAAAGATTTTTGAAGAAAATAAAAAAACAGCAGGAGTTAAATAATTAATCCCTTTGAAGCAAGATGACAAGAGTGCGACCATTAATTTTTTATTTTTTATTCATTTATTTCTTAGCAGACACCATTATATATATATATATATATATATATATATATATATATATATATATATATATATATATATATATATATATATATATATATATATATATATATATATATATATATACAGTACTGTGCAAAAGTTTTAGGCAGGTGTGAAAAAATGCTGTAAAGTAAGAATGCTTTCAAAAATAGACATGTTAATAGATTATATTTATCAATTAACTAAATGCAAAGTGAGTGAACAGAAGAAAAATCTAAATCAAATCCATATTTGGTGTGACCACCCTTTGCCTTCAAAACAGCATCAAGCATCAATTCTTCTAGGTACACTTGCACACAGTTTTTGAAGGAACTCGGCAGGTAGGTTGGCCCAAACATCTTGGAGAACTAACCACAGTTCTTCTGTGGATATAGGCAGCCTCAGTTGCTTCTCTCTCTTCATGTAATCCCAGACAGACTCGATGATGTTGAGATCAGGGCTCTGTGGGGGCCATACCATCACTTCCAGGACTCCTTGTTCTTCTTTACGCTGAAGATAGTTCTTAATGACTTTCGCTGTATGTTTGGGGTCATTGTCATGCTGCAGAATAAATTTGGGGCCAATCAGATGCCTCCCTGATGGTATTGCATGATGGATAAGTATCTGCCTGTACTTCTCAGCATTGAGGAGACCATTAATTCTGACCAAATCCCCAACTCCATTTGCAGAAATGCAGCCCCAAACTTGCAAGGAACCTCCACCATGCTTCACTGTTGCCTGCAGACACTCATTTGTGTACGCTCTCCAGCCCTTCGGCGAACAAACTGCCTTCTGCTACAGCCAAATATTTCAAATTTTGACTCATCACTCCAGAGCACCTGCTGCCATTTTTCTGCACCCCAGTTCCTGTGTTTTCGTGCATAGTTGAGTCGCTTGGCCTTGTTTCCACGTCGGAGGTATGGCTTTTGGCCGCAAGTCTTCCATGAAGGCCACTTCTGACCAGACTTCTCCGGACAGTAGATGGGTGTACCAGGGTCCCACTGCTTTCTGCCAGTTCTGAGCCGATGGCACTGCTGGACATCTTCCGATTGCGAAGGGAAGTAAGCATGATGTGTCTTTCATCTGCTGCAGTAAGTTTCCTTGGCCGACCACTGCGTCTACGGTCCTCAACGTTGCCCGTTTCTTTGTGCTTCTTCAAAAGAGCTTGGACAGCACATCTGGAAACCCCTGTCTGCCTTGAAATTTCTGCCTAGGAGAGACCTTGCTGATGCAGTATAACTACCTTGTGTCTTGTTGCTGTGCTCAGTCTTGCCATGGTGTATGACTTTTGACAGTAAACTGTCTTCAGCAACCTCACCTTGTTAGCTGAGTTTGGCTGTTCCTCACCCAGTTTTATTCCTCCTACACAGCTGTTTCTGTTTCAGTTAATGATTGTGTTTCAACCTACATATTGAATTGATGATCATTAGCACCTGTTTGGTATAATTGTTTAATCATACACCTGACTATATGCCTACAAAATCCCTGACTTTGTGCAAGTGTACCTAGAAGAATTGATGCTGTTTTGAAGGCAAAGGGTGGTCACACCAAATATGGATTTGATTTAGATTTTTCTTCTGTTCACTCACTTTGCATTTAGTTCATTGATAAATATAATCTATTAACATGTCTATTTTTGAAAGCATTCTTACTTTACAGCATTTTTTCACACCTGCCTAAAACTTTTGCACAGTACTGTGTGTATATATATATATATATATATATATATATATATATATACACACATACACATATATATATATATATATATATATATATATATATATATATATATATATAATGTCTTGGGATATGTGCTGATTCCACAATGTAGAAGTGGAATACAGTCCTTCCAGTCTTCAACTAGTTCTGTCCCTTTACTTTTTTTCAGGATGAAAATTACATCTTGACCTTGCTCTACACAACCACTGCTGGTAAACGAGAGTATGTGCACATGAGATGTCCAAGAAAGGCCCCTACAACCACTAATACGAAGCCAACAAAGAATACTAGAACCAGTGCTGGGGAATCAACCAGGAGAGCTAGAAGAAGTGCTGGGAATGCAACCAAGCCGACCAGCAGTGGCTCTGGGGATGCAACCAAGACCCCACCCAGGGGCTCTGGGGATGCAACCAAGACCCCACCCAGGGACTCTGGGGATGCAACCAAGGACCCACCCAGGGACTCTGGGGATGCAACCAAGACCCCACCCAGGGACTCTGGGATGCAACCAAGACCCACCCAGGGACTCTGGGGATGCAACCAAGACCCCACCAGGGACTCTGGGGATGCAACCAAGACCCCACCAGGGCTCTGGGGATGCAACCAAGACGACACCCAGGGGCTCTGGGGATGCAACCAAGCGACACGAAGGGGCTCTGGGGATGCAACCAGACACACGAGGGCTCTGGGGATGCAACCAAGACCCCACGCAGGGACTCTGGGGATGCAACCAAGACGACACGAAGGGGCTCTGGGGATGCAACCAAGACCACACGCAGGGGCTCTGGGGATGCAACCAAGACCCCACCCAGGGACTCTGGGGATGCAACCAAGACCCCACCCAGGGACTCTGGGGATGCAACCAAGACCCCACCCAGGGACTCTGGGGATGCAACCAAGACCCCACCCAGGGACTCTGGGGATGCAACCAAGACCCCACCCAGGGACTCTGGGGATGCAACCAAGACCCCACCCAGGGACTCTGGGGATGCAACCAAGACCCCACCCAGGGACTCTGGGGATGCAACCAAGACCCCACCCAGGGACTCTGGGGATGCAACCAAGACCCCACCCAGGGACTCTGGGGATGCAACCAAGACCCCACCCAGGGACTCTGGGGATGCAACCAAGACCCCACCCAGGGACTCTGGGGATGCAACCAAGACCCCACCCAGGGACTCTGGGGATGCAACCAAGACCCCACCCAGGGACTCTGGGGATGCAACCAAGACCCCACCCAGGGACTCTGGGGATGCAACCAAGACCCCACCCAGGGACTCTGGGGATGCAACCAAGACCCCACCCAGGGACTCTGGGGATGCAACCAAGACCCCACGCAGGGACTCTGGGGATGCAACCAAGACCCCACCCAGGGACTCTGGGGATGCAACCAAGACCCCACCCAGGGACTCTGGGGATGCAACCAAGACCCCACCCAGGGACTCTGGGGATGCAACCAAGACCCCACCCAGGGACTCTGGGGATGCAACCAAGACCCCACGCAGTGGCTCTGGGGATCCAACCAAAACCACACCCAGGGGCTCTGTGGATGCAACCAAGACCACACGCACTGGCTCTGGGAATGCAACCAAGACCCCACCCAGGGACTCTGGGGATGCAACCAAGACCCCACCCAGGGACTCTGGGGATGCAACCAAGACCCCACCCAGGGACTCTGGGGATGCAACCAAGACCCCACCCAGGGACTCTGGGATGCAACCAAGACCCCACCCAGGGACTCTGGGGATGCAACCAAGACCCCACCCAGGGACTCTGGGGATGCAACCAAGACCCCACCCAGGGACTCTGGGGATGCAACCAAGACCCCACCCAGGGACTCTGGGGATGCAACCAAGACCCCACCCAGGGCTCTGGGGATGCAACCAAGACCCCACCCAGTGGCTCTGGGGATGCAACCAAGACCCCACCCAGTGGCTCGGGGGATGCAACCAAGACCCCACCCAGTGACTCTGGGGATGCAACCAAGCCGCCCCGCAGTGGCTCTGGGGATGCAACCAAGACCCCACCCAGGGGCTCTGGGGATGCAACCAAGACCACACCCAGGGACTCTGTGGATGCAACCAAGACCCCACGCACTGGCTCTGGGGATGCAACCAAGACCCCACCCAGGGACTCTGGGGATGCAACCAAGACCCCACCCAGGGACTCTGGGGATGCAACCAAGACCCCACCCAGGGACTCTGGGGATGCAACCAAGACCCCACCCAGGGACTCTGGGGATGCAACCAAGACCCCACCCAGGGACTCTGGGGATGCAACCAAGACCCCACGCAGTGGCTCGGGGGATGCAACCAAGACCCCACGCAGTGGCTCGGGGGATGCAACCAAGACCCCACCCAGGGACTCTGGGGATGCAACCAAGACCACACGCACTGGCTCTGGGGATGCAACCAAGACCCCACCCAGGGACTCTGGGGATGCAACCAAGACCCCACCCAGGGACTCTGGGGATGCAACCAAGACCCCACGCAGTGGCTCGGGGGATGCAACCAAGACCCCACGCAGTGGCTCTGGGGATGCAACCAAGACCCCACGCAGTGGCTCTGGGGATGCAACCAAGACCCCACCCAGTGGCTCTGGGGATGCAACCAAGACCCCACCCAGTGACTCTGGGGATGCAACCAAGACCCCACCCAGTGACTCTGGGGATGCAACCAAGACCCCACCCAGTGACTCTGGGGATGCAACCAAGACCCCACCCAGGGACTCTGGGGATGCAACCAAGACCCCACCCAGGGACTCTGGGGATGCAACCAAGACCCCACCCAGGGACTCTGGGGATGCAACCAAGACCCCACGCAGTGGCTCGGGGGATGCAACCAAGACCCCACGCAGTGGCTCGGGGGATGCAACCAAGACCCCACCCAGTGGCTCTGGGGATGCAACCAAGACCCCACCCAGTGACTCTGGGGATGCAACCAAGCCGACCCGCAGTGGCTCTGGGGATGCAACCAAGCCGACCCGCAGTGGCTCTGGGGATGCAACCAAGACCACACCCAGGGGCTCTGGGGATGCAACCAAGACCACACCCAGGGACTCTGTGGATGCAACCAAGACCACACGCACTGGCTCTGGGGATGCAACCAAGACCCCACCCAGGGACTCTGGGGATGCAACCAAGACCCCACCCAGGGACTCTGGGGATGCAACCAAGACCCCACCCAGGGACTCTGGGGATGCAACCAAGACCCCACGCAGTGGCTCGGGGGATGCAACCAAGACCACACGCACTGGCTCTGGGGATGCAACCAAGACCCCACCCAGGGACTCTGGGGATGCAACCAAGACCCCACCCAGGGACTCTGGGGATGCAACCAAGACCCCACGCAGTGGCTCGGGGGATGCAACCAAGACCCCACGCAGTGGCTCGGGGGATGCAACCAAGACCCCACGCAGTGGCTCTGGGGATGCAACCAAGACCCCACCCAGTGGCTCCTGGGATGCAACCAAGACCCCACCCAGTGACTCTGGGGATGCAACCAAGACCCCACCCAGTGACTCTGGGGATGCAACCAAGACCCCACCCAGTGACTCTGGGGATGCAACCAAGACCCCACCCAGTGACTCTGGGGATGCAACCAAGACCCCACGTAGTGGCTCGGGGGATGCCACCAAGACCACACCCATTGACTCTCGGGATACAACCAAGACCGCAACCAAGACCCCACGCAGTGGCTCTGGGGATGCAACCAAGACCCCACGCAGTGGCTCTGGGGATGCAACCAAGACCACACGCAGTGACTCTGGGGATGCAACCAAGACCACACGCAGTGACTCTGGGGATGCAACCAAGACCACACGCAGTGGCTCGGGGCATACAACCAAGACCACACGCAGTGCTGGGAATGCAACCAAGACGACACAAAGAGGTTCTGGGGATGCAACCAATACCTCGCCTAGTGGCTCTGGGGATGCTACCAAGACGACACACAGTCGTGGGAATGTGACCAAGACAACGCGAAGAGGCTCTGGGGGTGCAACCAAGACGACGCGAAGTGGCTCTGGGAGTGCAACCAATACCACGCCCAGTGGCTCTGGGGATGCTACCAAGACGACACGCAGTCCTGGGAATGCGACCAAGACAACGCGAAGAGGCTCTGGGGATGCAACCAAGACAACGAGAAGAGGCTCTGGGGATGCAACCAAGACGACACGCAGTGCTGGGAATGTGACCAAGACAACGCGAAAAGGCTCTGGGGATGCAAGCAAGACGACGCGAAGAGGCTCTGGGGGTGCAACCAAGACGACGCGAAGAGGCTCTGGGGGTGCAACCAAGACGACGCGAAGTGGCTCTGGGAGTGCATCCAAGACGACGCGAAGAGGCTCTGGGGGTGCAACCAAGACGACGCGCAGGGGCTCTGGGGGTGCAACCAAGACGACGCGCAGGGGCTCTGGGGGTGCAACCAAGACGACGCCCAGTGGCTCTGGGGATGCTACCAAGACGACACGCAGTCCTGGGAATGCGACCAAGACAACGCGAAGAGGCTCTGGGGATGCAACCAAGACAACGAGAAGAGGCTCTGGGGGTGCAACCAAGACAACGAGAAGAGGCTCTGGGGATGCAACCAAGACGACACGCAGTGCTGGGAATGTGACCAAGACAACGCGAAAAGGCTCTGGGGATGCAAGCAAGACGACGCGAAGAGGCTCTGGGGGTGCAACCAAGACGACGCGCAGGGGCTCTGGGGGTGCAACCAAGACGATGCCCAGTGGCTCTGGGGATGCTACCAAGACGACACGCAGTCCTGGGAATGCGACCAAGACAACGAGAAGAGGCTCTGGGGATGCAACCAAGACGACACGCAGTGCTGGGAATGTGACCAAGACAACACGAAAAGGCTCTGGGGATGCAAGCAAGACGACGCGAAGAGGCTCTGGGGGTGCAACCAAGACGACGCGAAGAGGCTCTGGGGGTGCAACCAAGACGACGCGAAGTGGCTCTGGGGGTGCATCCAAGACGACGCGAAGAGGCTCTGGGGGTGCAACCAAGACGACGCGCAGGGGCTCTGGGGATGCAACCAAGACGACGCGAAGAGGCTCTGGGGATGCAACCAAGACGACGCGAAGAGGCTCTGGGGATGCAACCAAGACGACGAGAAGAGGCTCTTTGGATGCAACCAAGACGACGAGAAGAGGCTCTGGGGATGCAACCAAGACGACACGCAGTGCTGGGAATGTGACCAAGACGACGCGAAGAGGCTCTGGGGATGCAAGCAAGACGACGCGAAGAGGCTCTGGGGATGCAAGCAAGACGACGCGAAGAGGCTCTGGGGATGCAAGCAAGACGACGCGAAGAGGTTCTGGGGGTGCAACCAAGACGACGCGAAGTGGCTCTGGGAGTGCATCCAAGACGACGCGAAGAGGCTCTGGGACTGCAACCAAGACGACGCGCAGGGGCTCTGGGGGTGCAACCAAGACGACGCGAAGAAGCTCTGGGGATGCAACCAAGACGACGCGAAGAGGCTCTGGGGGTGCAACCAAGACGACGCGAAGGGGCTCTGGGGGTGCAACCAAGACGACGCGCAGGGGCTCTGGGGGTTCAACCAAGACAACACAAAGAGGCTCTGGGGGTGCAACCAAGACAACACGAAGGGTCTCTGGGAGTGCAGCCAAGACGACACGAAGGGGCTCTGGGGATGCAACCAAGACAACACAAAGCTCTGGGGGTGCAACCAAGACGACGCGAAGAGGCTCTGGGGGTGCAACCAAGACGACGCGAAGAGGTTCTGGGGGTGCAACCAAGACGACGCGCAGGGGCTCTGGGGGTGCAACCAAGACAACACGAAGAGGCTCTGGGGGTGCAACCAAGACAACACGAAGGGTCTCTGGGAGTGCAGCCAAGACGACACGCAGGGGCTCTGGGGATGCAACTAAGACAACACAAAGCTTTGGGAATGCAACCAAGACGACGCGAAGAGGCTCTGGGGTGTAACCAAGACGACGCTAGGGCTCTGGGGTGCAGCCAAGACAACACGAAGAGGCTCTGGGGGTGCAACCAAGACAACACGAAGAGGCTCTGGGGGTGCAACCAAGACAACACGAAGGGTCTCTGGGAGTGCAGCCAAGATGACACGCAGGGGCTCTGGGGATGCAATCAAGACAACACAAAGCTTTGGGAATGCAACCAAGACGACGCGAAGAGGCTCTGGGCGTGCAACCAAGACGACGCGAAGAGGCTCTGGGGTTGCAACCAAGACAACAAGAAGAGGCTCTGGGGTTGCAACCAAGACTACTAGAACCATCACTAGGAAGCCAACTGAGAAGACTGAAACCAGTGCTGGGGAGGTAACAAAGGCCCCTACATCTGTTGTCTGCAGAGCGTCTAGTATGGTGTTGGAGCTGCCTAAGGAACCTCTAAAACGTGTCCTGTTTCTAGGTGAGCTAAGCTTTTGTTACATATTGGAGAGGCATAATGTCTGACACCTAGGGTTCTTTATGGCAAACTTCCCTTTTCTTTGTAGATAAATCCAACCAGTGGGTAGCTGTCATTGATGCTCACGAGTACTGCAACTACACCTTGTCTCTGGGAATCGGAAGGAACTTCTTCATAACGCCCTACACAGCCTGTGATGTCAGGATACTGGTAATCCTTTTGATCAGATATCCAGCATCTTGTGCGATGCCAATTAAAAGCATGACAATCCATTGGGTATACTATAATAATGTTTTCTTTGTTGTAGAATAAAAACTATGTTTTGAAGCTATGGTATCTGACAACTGGTGGAGAGAAAGGTTATGTGCTGATGAAATGTCCCACCATTGCTGGAGAACCAACAGAGGCCCCTACACCTACAACCACCACTAGGAAGCCAACAGAACCAGTGCCTATTGCAACTACTATCTGCAGAGCCTCTACCATGATGGTGGTGCTCCCTCCGGGACCCCTGGAAGAAGTCTTACTAATAGGTAGGTTGTGTGTGGGTTATTTCTTTGTTCGAATTGAGGGGAGTTTTAATGTGTGGTACCATCTCTTTGTAGCTCAATCCAATAATCTGGTTCCTGTCAAAGATGCCCCCAAGTACTGCAACTATAGTCTGGTAGAGAGTGAAGGAAGGAACATCTTCATAACCCCCTACACAACCTGTGATGTTAAAATATTGGTAAGATACCTTTTCAGAACAAACTTCAGTTTCTCTATTGGTGATAGAGGCCCCTTGTTTTAGAGTTGCATCATATTTAGATGTGCTTGAATAACTCTTTTCTGGTGACTTACTCCTAGCATCTTGTCCAAACTCCTCCCTTTCCTCTACAGAATAATTCTTATGTCCTGACCCTACACTATACCACCACTGAGGGGGTGTTTGGCTATGTGGGCATGAAATGTCCAACCAGCGCAGCCCTACCAACAAGATCGCCTCTCCCTCCCTTTGGGGTGTCTGTCATCTGCAGTGATACTTGCATGACAGTGGAGCTTCCTGGGGGACTTCTGGAAGATATCCAATTAATGGGTGAGTGGGATTGCTACGCGGTAATTTGGATGCTGTGAATGGGGAAACATACTCCTAAATGTGGCATTTGTTGTAGATGAATCCAATAACTTGGTAGCTGTTGCCAGTGCTCCCAAGACTTGTGGCTACAGTTTGGTGAGGGGAAATGGCAAGAACATCTTGACTGCCCCCTACAATGCCTGTAATGTCAAGATACTGGTAAGCTGAGGGCAATTGCATATTTCATACCCATTTGTATTACAAGTGATCAAAATCCTGTCAATGATCCATTTCTGTTTGTAGAACAACTTCTATATCCTGAGAGTCCTTTACACCACTCTTACTGGGCAGCATGGAGATATACATGCCAAGTGTCCTGTTCCTGGTCTAGTACCACGTGAGGGTAAGTTTATTCACGGGACAGTTCTTTCTAAGCCATTCATAATACAGGAGTGCTATGCTGTTGCTGCATCATGTTGCATTTACTTGACTACAATATGTGCCTCCTTGTAAATTGAGGATTTACCTACCAGAGATATCAAAACCTAAACTACAGGGTCTCCCCTATACAACAAACCTTTTTAAGTTTAATGTTTTGCAGGTTGCAAGATACGAAGAAGTCAGCAGGTTGCTTGTGGTCTACCTAATGCTGATCCACAACTCTGTGGCCAATGGATGTTGTGTGGATGCAACAACTTCCCAGTGTTACTATCCTTTGGATGGTATGGCTTGTTTTTACTTTGATATAGCACTGCTCTTCTAATGAGCAGAACAATGGTCTTTGAACTAAACAGATTTCCTTCAAGTTTCACTATTGCATGTTTTTGTATTTAATGTAGCCATTTCTCTGCTTTATACTTTTTCAGCATGCACAGCAGATGGGCATTTTGTATTTGCAGTTTACCGCACCTCAACCAAGCCTGAAATAGATCCTGGTAATCTAGTAATTGCAGGAAACCAATCCTGTGCCCCTGTAATCTGTACTCCAGACTTTGCTATCTTCAAATTCCCAGTGACTGGCTGTGGGACACATGTCTTTGTAAGTTAATTTATCCTATGGGTATTGCAATTCTGACACTGCTTTTGTTACTGCAAACGTAGTATTAGGACTTTGGGGCATTAGTCCATATTTTATAGCCAGATGTTTAAGGGGTGGTGTGATAATCTGATGGAATACCAGTGATTTTGGGCTGACCCATTTGATTGCAATACGTGTTTTTTAATTGGCTACAGTGTTCTCACGTCCCCACTTTCTTGTGCAGATGGTGGCAGAGACTACAATCTATCTTGCTGAAGTTCATGGCATGGTTCGAGGGACCGGGCAGGTGTATGGAGAAATTACCAGAGACAGCTCTTACCGGTAATATCTTTTACAGTGGCTGGAAACAGGCAGCCAGTTAACCCTCTTGCTGAAAAGGAAACTTATTTTGCAGCATACATTGCTGGTTGTAATGGATGGGTAGGGACCCATTATCTCTTGGCGTAAAAGCCCTCCTAACGTTTTTGCACTGAAATGGGGAAATCTGTGCCAACGGTTAACTAAATTGATTCTTTGTCTTCACTGTCTCCTCTCTGCACTGCAGCCTCCAGGTGGAATGTCGCTATTCTAAAGGAAGTTTGGCCAGCACTGGTTACTTGGTGGTGAACCCACTGCCTCCATCAGCCGCCTTGGCTTTTGGCTCACTTGGGGTTAGGTTAAGGATTACCACAGGTAATTGAACTAAATTCTTGCTGCTCTTACATTTATTTTATAAATGTTGAGAAAATGTTATGGTATACTTGATGTGACAACGGTAATGTCTTTTGGTATAACTTTAGTCTTGTGGAACTAGGCCTATGTTGAGCATCAGTCCCATGACTGCCAGATGTGTATCTGGCTGTGGAGTCTCTTTTCTTTCACTGGGTTGTGATGACACTGAAATACAGTGCCTTGCATAAGTATTCACCACCATTGGACTTTTCCACATTTTGTAGTGTTACGACCTGGAATTAAAATTGATTTAATTTGGATTTTTACCATTTGATTTACACAACATACTTAACACTTTGAAGGTGCAAAATATGTTTTATTGTGACACAAGTTAATTAAACAAAAAAAAGACATTTGTTGGTTGCATAAGTATTCACCCCCCTGAGTCAGTACTTGGTAGAAGCACCTTGGCAGCAATTACAGCTGTGAGTCTTTTTGGGTAAGTCTCTACCAGCTTTGCACATCTGGATCCTGCAATTTTTGCCCATTCTTCTTGGCAAAATTGCTCAAGCTCTGTCAAGTTGGATGGGGAGCGTTGGTGAACAGCAATTTTCAAGTCTTGCCACAGATTCTCAATTGGATTGAGGTCTGGGCTTTGACTGGGCCATTCTAAGACATTCAGGTTCTTGTTTTTAAACCACTCCAGTGTAGCTTTGGTTGTGTGTTTAGGGTCATTGTCCTGCTGGAAGGTGAACCTCCGCCCCAGTCCCAGGTGTCTTGCAGACTGAAACATGTTTTCCTCTAGAATTTACCGGTATTTGGCTCCATCCATCTTGCCCTCAATCTTGACCAGTTTCCCAGTCCCTGCCGATGAAAAGCATCCCCATAACATGATGCTGCCACCACCATGCTTCACTGCGGGGATGGTGTTCTCAGGGTGATGAGCAGTGTTGGCTTTGCGCCACACATAGCGTTTTGCGCTAAGGCCAAAAAGTTCAGTTTTGGTCTCATCAGACCAGAGAACCTTTTTCCACATGTTTGCTGTGTTTCCCACATGCCTTTTGGCAAAATCCAAACAGGATTTGATTGGGTTTTTTCAGCAATGGCTTTCTTCTCACCACTCTTCCATAAAGCCCAGCTTTGTGGAGCGTCCGGGTTATAGTTGTCCCATGGACTCTTTCTCCCATCTCAGCTGTGGATCTCTCCAGCTCCTTCAGAGTTACCATTGGCCTCTTGGTTGCTTCTCTGACTAATGCCCTCCTTACCTGGTCACTGAGTTTTGGTGGACGGCCTTCTCTAAGCAGAGTTGCGGTTGTGCCATATTCTTTCCATTTTTTTAATAATGGATTTAACTGTGCTCCGGGGGTGTTCAAAGTTTGGGATATTTTTTTTATAACCCAACCCTGATTGGTGCAACTCCAGAACTTTATCCCGGACTTGTTTTGATAGCTCCTTGGTCTTCATGATGCTGTTTGTTTAGATATGCTCTCTAACAAACTCTGGGGCCTTCCAGAAACAGGTGTATTTAATCTGAGATCATGTGACACTTTAATTGCACACTGGTGGACTCCATTCAACTAATTATGTGACTTCTGAAGGCAATTGGTTGCACCAGAGCTTATTTAGGGGTGTCACAGCAAAAGGGGTAAATACTTATGCAATCAAGACTTTTCAGTTTTTTATTTGTAAATAATTTTGAAAAATATGTAGATTTTTTTTTTTTTTTTTTTTCCCCCCCCACTTCGACATTATGGACTATTTTGTGTAGATCAGTGACAAAAAATCCTAATTAAATCCATTTTAATTCCAGGTTGTAACACTACAAAATGTGGAAAAGTCCAAGGGGGGTGAATACTTATGCAAGGCACTGTACATGCAATACCTGGAGTCCTGGTTATTCTAACCAACTTATCACTCTTACAGATGCCAGCTACACAACTTTCCACCCACTGTCCCATCTGCCCCTCAGATTCTTGCTTGGAAGCAAGGTGTATCTGGAAGTGCAGCTTATAAACCCTCCTGACCCCAATGTAGTTCTGCTGGTCCACTACTGCATTGCCTATCCCCAGTCCTCTCAAGCTGCCTGGGTGATCCTCTATGAAGGGCGAGTATCCTGCATCATTGACGGTGTTAATCCTGATTTTCTCCATTTTGTGACAAAGCAACATTTCCAGGGCTTTGTCCAACAGTATCTGCCAGATATGACCAGAAACCAAATTGCTGACCTTTTTTCTTTCCTTCTGAACTCAACCCTTCAGACACTTACCCACTCACCAGCTACACCAGAACATTTTGTATTTGAGATGTTTGTGTAGGATTGTAATTTTAGCAACCACTTAAGTGAATGGCCCATTAACCAGAGATTAAAAAAGAGATTTCCTAATGGAAATCTTTTTTTGCAAGTTGCTATAACAAATGCCAGCTTTTTAGGTTGTCGCAGATAATCAAAGTTATAATATGGCTGTCATATTAACTTAGATCCCTCCAGTTGGCAAGTGTCTGACTCCTCCATTCTGAAATACCTACCCCACAGTTGTCCAAACATCCTGGATTACAGCAGTGCTGCTGGCCTCCATGTCAAATACGATAGCATACCTGTATCCAAGCACACTCGACGCTTTGAAATACAAAGCTTCCAATTCCTGGACTACAAGACCAAGCAGCATTTAGATGAGGACGTGAGTGGTCTAATTTTATACTCAAGCTTGCCTCAAAATGCTGAGTCATAAATGGTATATTTTTAGACCTGCAGATCTACAGTTGCTCTAACTTTTTTATTTTATTTTTTTTACTGTTTAGATCTATTTTATGTGTTCAACTGAAGTGTGCTCCCCAAAACGCAGTGTTTGTAATGAAGGATGCTTTGATGGGAGAGGTATGTTCCATTTTAGGTCAAGCCTTCAATTATTGCAGCATGAAGTCTTCCATCGTATGCATTTCAGAGACTTCCCCTGAAGTATTTAAATTCTGCTCCCCTGGTTAACTAATTTGTACAACAGTTATACCACTTGATAAAATGCTATTTTAGTTATTCCAGATGACTCCTTCCACAGATATGCCTGTTCCAGTAGATCTTGGTGTAGGAGGGCGCTGTGCAGGAAAGCCTTGTCCTGGGAACGTAGTCAAGCGAGCTGCTCATGGTGAAGGAACCTTCATTTTGGATGAGAATGTGCCCCATGAAGAAACGGGTAAGTGATTTCTGAGATGGTGTATTAAAGCAGTACTAATCCTTTTCATGTATCGTTCCCTTAAAGATGGAGATTATCCTGTTTTTGGCTTGGGCCAAAGCTCAAAAGCAACTCCGAATTGACTGGCATCTAGGTCTGGGTAAAGTGCCTGACTCCTCATTTGAGCACCAAAATCTCTTGCTTGCAACCAAATATCTGTCTTTTTATTCCTCTTGCAGAGAAGCACTGGACGCACTTCCATGGTCTCCTGGGGCTGCTTGGTTTGCTGGTCCCGGTATCTATTGTAATGCTCTTCCTCAAGAAATGGGTTGTCTGGAAATTGTCAGATCCTGGAGAAACAGTCTAACTTGAATAAACATATAACTTGTTTGGAATTCTGTCTTGTGTTATTCACGGGGGGGGGGGGAGGCATTGACAATCAAGTAGAATTGGAGAAACTTCACTATTCACTTCCTTAGGGGCCATTCATTAATTTTAAACTGCTTTTGTACAGTTCATGTACTTGCTGGAATATCAGAAACTTTGGCTTGCTATGTAATTCAGCAGTGCCATATGGTGAAATCATCTGTATATGGGCACCTTCAACTGGAGTGTGGGGTTTCTCAGGTCTGTCTTGGGTGTTTAGTGAATTTGTCAAATGGAACACTGACATGACACTTTCTGGCCACTTCATATACCCGAGTCTTTCATTTCCCAAAGTTATTCCAGTAAAAGTCTGTCAAAACAAGATGGTGGCATACACCAATGTGGTACACTCCACGGTGTGACACCAGATGGCTTAGAAAGGGGCAAAGCTCACCTTGACACTGGTGTGGTGTCAGGTTAATCAACTTGCACTCAATGACAGGAATGTGGAGACAGGCGCTGGACTGCTAAAGACTGTAAAGAACAGAAGTTGTGGCTGGTGAACTGTACCAGTTTAGCGCCTGCACAGTGGCACTTGAATAGTGACCTGAAGCAGACAGCCGGTGTTGCAGGATTGTCTACAATGTTCACCGTTTCACTTGCTGGTAGTGGTACTACATTGTTCTGCAGTAGATGAGATTTCAACTACGAACTACTGGTCTGTCTGCCGAGGCCTGCGTTTCCAAAAATGCAGCCATCGGCTGAATTTGGTGTAGACCGAAGTATCCACGCAGACCGCTCTGCAGCTCCTCCTTTTATCATGATTCTCTTAAATCCTGTTTATTTTGAAATGGTAAGAGCTATGCAGCTGTCTTCAGCCCATTTTCTGTCTTTGTTTTATGCTTGCATTCTGATATGTATTATTCAACTGTTCCATGTCTGGTCCTATTGGCTAGCGCTAATGTTTGTATGACTCAGATCAGCTCTGTACGTGCATGCTTTAGCTATAATAGGCAACGCAGGAGTTGTTACCTTCCAGATAACTGATCCTTATGACAGGTGTTATGAGCTAAAAATATGTTCATATTGGATTTAATATTTACAAAGTCTTTTCCATATAAATCAGTTCTGTACACCTTCAGTCTTGTACATGTATACACATATTGCAGTAGTTCATAAACAGTGATTAGAAATGGAAACTGTTTAATGCTAAAGTTTCAAACTAGAACACCCCTAGCAGAAATCCACAACTGCTTTAAATAGTCATTCTGGCAATTGAGAGAACCTTTTCCCAACAACATACAATTGTCAATGATTGTGATGGCAGACTGTTTGAAACCTCAGTCCACAGTGATGGGAGTCGTTGTTCTCAGAAATGATTAAAACTTGAATTTATTATTTATGCAGGTTAAACTGCATCTGTCGGGAAAGTAATGGTCGGCACTCAGCTATCCTTTACCCAGATACGTCGGTTGCGGTTTACCGCCCTTGTATTAAGAATGAAATCAATCCTTATATGAAACAACTTGGTGCACTTGCCCATCATGTGATTTCTGTCTCCAGTTTTCTGATGCAATGCTCATCTTTTCAGTGTTACAATGTGCTTGTTTAACTGTTTATTTTTTCTTGCATGATAAATCAGTCAGCCTTTATTATTCTGCAGTTACACAGCGCTTCCTCCAAAAACAAAGCAAATGACTAAAGCTATGGTAATGTAAAAGTTAATCTGGTCTTTAGTTGCTTTTGTAAATTCATTTGGAAGTGAACTGTGACATTAGGGCCTTATAGAGCACTATTTTGAATATTAAATTTGGATACTGTTATTTCTGGAAACTGGCTCCATACTTTTATCTTATTAAAATGCTTAAGATCAGAAAGTTCTTCTAACATTTGATGCAGATACAAGATTAATCATTGGAGTTGTATTCACCACACCCTATCCATACGTCAATTCTTACAATTTTATTGCAACGCTGACTATCACTTAACTGATATCTCTGGTGGCCCAAGTGAAGTTTTGGTAGTTTCAAATTTGTCGCTAGTGCCACTGGAAGCACACCCTGTCACTTTTTTCTCTAGCTCTAACCCCAGACAATGCGATGTTGAAGAATAACAGCCGCTCGGTTAGGACTATGGTATTTTGGCCTCACCAAAATGGTCATAAGCAATGCTCAAGTGCAACTTCAAAAATCCAAAATCCGCGGATATCAAAATGTTTTGTTTGATTCTTGCAGATCTCATCAACGTCTATTCGAAAATATCTTTGGGTGATAAGTTTTTCACAAAATTTGGAAGACTGGTCCCTAAGGTTTTTACAGCAATACTAACATTTTAGGATCCGCGTCC
>CM060253.1:9813889-9873715 GCA_030684275.1 Acipenser oxyrinchus oxyrinchus
AGTTTGTAGTGAATTTATAGGAAGAGTCAACTACAGCCAAAAGCACCTAGTCCTGGGGAGTCTCACTGAAATGCTCGGTCCTGAAAGGGTTAATAGATGGACTCCCTGCCAACAGGCTGTGTAGAGAGCAATGAATATGTTGACCACACATTAGCAATGTTCTGGCATGGCATATTACACAATGGCTGCACACCCTGGTTAAGTTACTGCAGTGAAAAGGGACAGACCAGGTTTCTTTCACCCCCTTTAAGCGGTCACTAAATAGTTGTTTGCTATTTTCTCCCCAATTTAGTAGTGTTCAATTTTGTTTGACTCAGCTCACCGATACCACCCCTGGGCTGACTCGGGAGGGGCAAAGACAAACACATGCGGTCCTTTGAAGCTGTCCACACTGCAGACTCACCGCTCAGCCAGATCAGAGCTACGGCGCCGGAGGACAACGCAGTCCTGGGCAGTTTACAGGCAAGCCCACAGGCACCTGGCCAGACCACAGGGGTCGCTGGTGCACAGAATAGCCTGGACTCAAACCAGCGATGTCCAGACTATAGGGCGCATCCTGCACTTTACGCAAGTGCTTTTACTGGATGCGCCTCTCAGGAGCCCCTGTCAAAGTTGCTTTTGAGGTTCCTCAAAAGCTGTCATGTTGGAAGCTTCAGTAGAAAGTATTTTGTTCCTTTAGTGGTGTTTTTTTTTTTGGGTTCACCAGCACCACTTGGGCATTCCATTTCCAAACATCCCAATATCCCAGTGGATGCAAGAGTATTGTTAGGACAATTGTTCTGGCTATAGAAAAGCTGGGGTTAGGGTTATTTGTATTTAGAACATCTGTTTCCACAAGTTGTTCTTGGTCTCCATGTGCTGTCCATACAAAAGACAACCTCCCCCAAAAAAAAAAAAAAAAAAAAAAGTGCTGGCCCAAAATCACAGCCAACAGGAGTGGAGCACAAATCAATTCTTGCCACAATGCAGTGCCAGAAGTTCCCCTAGATCCCTTGATCCACATATTGCATATTAAAATGATCAAATACAGCACAGGTCCAGAATGCAGGCGCTTACTCCTGAACTAGCATTACAGCACATGTATGCTTAAATAAAAACCAGGAAAAGTTAACCAGTAAGAGGCCTCCATAATCTTAGACTTTTCATTACACATGCACAGTGCATGGAACCCAATACTATGGGCCCTGCTCATTTATATCATGTTGCCCAGATCAGAGGGTTACTCATTACCAGTATCCGGACATGACAGGCCTTGTAGGGGGTTATGAAGAGGTTTCTTCCTCTTTCCTTCATCAGTGTGTAGTTGCAGTTCTTTGGGACATCCTTTACAGCTACCCATAGCCCATTGGATTTATCTACAAAAGTAGACAAATTTCCATGAGATTACAAGAACAATTTGCATATATTTCACATAAAATCTAAAACATCCTCACTCATTATCTTGACTTGTTCCAGAGGCCCTCTGGCAGCTCCACCATCATGCTGGAAGCTCTGCAGACAGGAGTTGGAGGAATGGCTTTTGTAGAGGGAGGTGGTTTTGTTGGTTCTCCACTGGTAGGGCATTCTATCTGCACTGATGCAAAGTCTCCAGAATAAGTTGTATAGATAATGGCCAGGACATAGTTTCCATTCTAGATGTACAAGAGGGGAAGGAGGAGACAGTGGCAAAGTATTAAAGCATTAGGTTGGACAAAATGCCACTTTAACCAAATGAAACCTCCAGAATCAAATGCAATGGACATGTAGATGAATATACGTGTCCCCAGAAACTGATACTGAAGCTAAATGTTAATACCAACTTCCATGACAATTAGACATGAAGTTCTCCAAACAAATGCAAAACAGTGACAGGTAGACAGCTGCCTCTATCCCCAAAGTGTCTAGTCCCCGTCTGACACTTTCTAAAAAGAGGAACAAAGACCTGCCAGAAGCAAAAGCAGGGTCATTTAGGATTTTTAAAATTGAGAATCTTGTTAAGTCAGTGCCAGTGTTCAAAACCCTAAAAATGCAAGTGCTGGCTGAAGGCAAACATGCTTTTAAAAAGTTACCTTCAGATACACCAGCCCCACTTCACTAAAACATTTCATAGAGTTAGAATATACCCTAAACATATAGGTGCTTTTAAGTTAGTTTTCACCAGATAGAGTGTAGTTGACTATAGCATAGAGCAGTGTTGCGCAAAGTTTTTAAATACTGCCCCCCTTTTTTTAGCAGACATTTTGTCGTGCCCCACCCCACCATATTAAAACTTTAGACCATAACTTTATTTTAACAGTCCCCCTTAGGTGACACTGCACGCCACCCTAGGGGTGCGCAGCCCCAAATTTGCGCACCATTGGCATAGAGTACACGAACACCAAAGAGAATTACCAAGATCTTGACATCACAGGCGCTGTAGGGAGCTGTGAAGAGGATCTGTCCTCTTCTCTCCACCAAGCTGTAATTGCATGACTTGGGCGCATCAAGGACTTTAACTGGCCTCTTGAGTTCATCTGAAACACAAAGTATCCATGAGTTCACATCCAGGATAGGACTAGCCCTTGATAGTTTCTAGTTTAAGTACCCCACTGCAAAAGGTTCTAGTAAACCAAATCAACCATGCAACACACCTAGTACAAAGACTTTTTCTAGAGATCCTGCCGGCAGCACCACAGTCATGTTAGAGGACCTGCAGACAGGAATGGGTTTCCCACAGTGGCTGAAAGAGGAGGCAATTCTGTAGGGCTTCCAGCACTGGTTGGGCATTCCATCCGCACAGACCCTCGATTCCAAGTAGCTGTCCTGTACATTACAGTCAGGACATACCGACCTCCCTAGTAGGAACATAAAATGACCAAGGCATGAAAGCATATACAATTTCTCACAAGTACCACTGCCATGCAAGGATGTACAAACAGAATGTCCAGTAAAGTCCCATTTCAACTTGATGGATGAAAATGTTCGCTCAAGGTCAAACTGAAATATTAAATGATTACATATCAAGCTAGCCCCCCAGGTAACCACAAAAAGGTGTTCTAGTGTCACTTGAAATGTACTTGCCACTTGCTCGACAAAACAGCCAGTGTAGGTAGTTGTAAAGATTATTTTCTCCAGATGCAGAGAGAGATTGTAATGGCACCGTTCTGCCAAAGCACTAGTCACAGTGATTTCTTTGCCAGAAAGATCTGCAATAAAAGGAGACATCATTACAGCAAGTAGACATGCTGGTTCACACCGGGCATACAATTCAGATGGACGCACCACCTTGTTCAAAGTGTAGACGCTGCGGGCGAATTGGTAGATTAACTTCTCCGCGTCAAGTTGGTGACGTCACTCAGTCAGCCAACCACACGCCTCCCCTTTAGAATTTTAAAAGTAAAAAACAATTTACTGTTTATAGTTTGAAAAAATTACTCTTAGATGTAGCAGAAAATGTCTAAAGAACTAATTTAGCATGTATGGTATCATACAGATAATCAGAATGAAAACTAACAACTCAGGAATTTAAACCATGTTTGATGTGCGTCTCAGCAGCCTACTGAAAGCGGGATGGTTAAATTAAACAGGTTATCTCAAAGTCTGAGCAAATGTCAGCTATCTTAACCATGAAACTGAATGGTAGCATTTGCCGTCTGATTTTTTTTTTTTTTTTTTTTTTGGTGCTGCGGTTATACCGTGTACAAATTAAAAGCGGCTGTGTGCAGGACTCTCCGAACCTCCAGAAGTTTTAAAAAAAAAAAAGTCAGAATAAATTAATGCAAGGAGATCGCTCAGTGTGAGCTACAGCCTGCGTCCATTCCTTCAGTATTTGAAATTCTATTACAGCTTTAAGCCAAAAATAAAGGGAACACAAGCATAAGACGCATTCACCATGCATTGGTTAACCAAATATACCAGCTAAATCGGGCATCAGTACTCTGATAGTCACCAGTTGTTTGAATAGCTTTCCAAGAGCCAAGAACAGTGGGCAATATTGTGATAATCAGTGCTGTGGAATGCCCACCCTAAGCTACCAAGGGGAGTGAATGAATAAATGTGAATCTGTATGTGTAGGTGCTTCCATTAGTCAACTCACTGGAGGGAGAAAAAAAAAAAAAATCTACACAACCCTCACCTTTCACTCTAATCCCCCACCAAGGACCATTGGGTAGAATTACTGTCATGCCATCCTTGTTGCAGATGGTAGCAGGCACATCTGCAGGAATTACTGTAGACTGTATACTGGAAGTTACTTCTTGAGTTGTAGGAGTCTCAGGTTGGGAAGTTGGTTTTGGCTTCCCACCCGCATGGCAAAGCACAGATGCCTCTCCCATTACATGACCAGCATGCTGGAATTGGAGGCTCAAGGCAAAGCAACCATCCTTAAAAAAGAAATTCCGTTATTGGCATATTCATTATTGCTTGTACTGAAGCGGTTCACTGGAAGCATGCAGCAACATTTAATAATCATGGCCTCAATATTCTTACCACAAATGCAACTTGACAGCTTTGGAAGGAAGCAATCAAGATGATGTGTCCAGTCTTCATTTGAAAGAGTTGATAATTGCATTGCTTGGCAATACTACTGACAGGTATTGCCTTGCCAAAACCACCTGTAGAAGACAAATTCTGTGAGAGTTCCCTGCACAGCAAGTTTTTCTAAATGCTTATTATACAAGGTCTGTTCGAGGCTTCAGTTGTACTACTCCAGTAGTAGCCAGCTAGCTAACCACCATCTGCAATTTAACATGCGAATGGTTCACAACTTCAATTTCTATGTCCATCAGTAAGGAGGGGTGGGTTGACACTATCAGAATTCAGAGGAACATAGATGCAGCTCACCTCTCACTTTGACTGCATCAAGACGTCCCTTAGGCAATTTGATAATCATGCCAGACTTGCCACAAAACACAGACGGCAAAGACTCTTCAGGTGGGACTGTAACATTAATTCCGGTCCTACAAGACATGAGTGCCTGTCCTAGCTTCCCTGGAGCAATTTGATAGTAGATGTTATAGAAATAACGATCCATCTAGGAGGGTCAAAAAATAAATGGAGTCACTGGAGTTTTAATCTTCACAGTATCCTGTTCCTACAGGTAGGGAGGCTATCCTAGTTTTATATTCTAGAAGTGAACAGCCAAATTGTGCAACGATTCCAATATTAATAGGAAATAAACCCATTATATTTAACACATCATTTTGTATGGGCACACAGGTGACACTGTATTGGTCCATTCTTCCTAGGTTACAATGCAGGCTGTATACAGAGCAGAATGTGTCCTATCCTGGTGGAAAGCAGGATACACGTACCAATCTCCTCACGTGACATCCATTGTAGGAAGTAGTGAAAGTGATCCTTCCCTCTGAATCACTCAACAGTTGATATTTGCATTTAACAGCAACTTCATGAATGGATACCCATTTGTTGAATTTATCTACAATTGGAAGAAATTTAGTGAGAGCTCCTGATCTATTAAATAGGCAGCGTTTCTCAATTGGCTACACAGCAGGGAGAGGAAACCAGCTACAGAATAAATCTTGTATTTAGTTACTCAGAACTGCTACCAAACATTTACAAAAAAATAATCCACTCATCTCACCCACAGATCCCAGTATAATCCATCCCTGAAGTGCACCCAAGACTAACCACTACACTACATCAATACTTTAAAAACTAAAATCTAAAATGCTCTTAAAGGGTGCTAGAGTCCTTATGTTCAAGGACACTTGAAACATGTACTGTAGCATACATACAATTTCAATGCATGCAAGGAGTTGCAGCAAGGTATATGGTGAAGCAAATGCACCCATACATTCCAAATTAGGTCATTTAGTACCAGGCAGAAACTCACTTTTTACACGAAGCGCTTCTATTGGTCCTGCTGGGAGTGTGATGGTCATGCTACTGCACCACAGATTGTAATAGGTCTATCAGGTGTGGGAATTGGACAGGACATATGCACATAGTGGTTTCTCCACATCAAGGTCAAGACATATTGCCCACCCTGCAAGCAAAGGTAAAACATCAAGTTGAACGCGACTGTTCTAGCCAACATCTGTGATTGTAAAGAATCTCAATAACGATGAAAGCAGACACTATTTGACAAAATCCACCCAAGAACAACATTTAAGAAATTAAGTTAGTTGTATACATGGAACAGCAGTCCTGTGGCATTTGCTTTGTCAGTTTAACATTTATACTGTTCAAGGCCAGCAAGTGCATACGTGATGACATAGCAGACTAAAGTTATTAATCCAACTCTTACCAGTGCCTTCACATTGCAACCTTTGAAGGCAGTTGTAAAGTGGACCACTCCATTTTTCTCCAACACCTTGTATCTGCACCTCCGTAATCTTGCTTACTTCAACTAATATTAAGTCAGCTGTGAGGAATAGTTACAATGAGATTTGATAACCATACCTCTGCCAGAATTAAACAGATACCACGTTGGCAAGAACCCTTACCTTGCACTTTAAGGTCTATCAACCGTCCATCAAACAATTTGATGGTCATGTCTGCAACACCGCATGTAGTTGCGGAAGCCAGGGTGGTTGGCTCTCCTGTGCTATGGGAAGGAGGGTTTTCTGGGGTAATAGGTAGATTAAATGTACCATAGGGCCCTACAGAGGCATCATAGATACTGCTTGGCAACCCGTGACCTTCAGAGAGATCAGGAGAGTTGCGTGCACTGGCAATTTTAAAAGCTCTTTCTTCAGCTCTATGCAACTCCAGATTTATATCAGTAAGTACAGAGCGGTCAAAAGAAGAAACATGCATTCCATTAAGGTCATCGGTAACTAGGTCCTTACGATGATAGGAACGCACATCAGGATGCAAAGTATCAGTGCCTTCCTTTTCAAGATCTGCAAAGGCAGCAGAATCATAGCCTAGGGTTTCAGAATAGGTACCAGACTTGTGGTCAGAAGAATCAGACTCTTTGCCAAGTTCACCTAAACCCACTTCTGTGGCAAGATTAATAACCGAATCATTGACTTCTAGAAGATCAAGGGTAGCAGTATTAGACACATTTTCTTTATCTGAAGTAGCTAAATCAGCATATGCAAAGACTTGAGGGAAGTCAGCATCAGGGTCATTACTCCGATCAGTAATAAGCACATGTTCCACATCGCCTTCAGAGTCTGAAGCCATAGGGTACTCATCAGCAACAAAAGGGACAGGGTTCTTGGTCAAATCAGAATTGAAGTCATCACTATCCAGATTGTAAGAGACAGGCAGTTCAAGTGCATCTTCATCATACCTATAATGCTGGCTGAAATCAAAAAGCCCATCATTTGCAGCATCAGACTCAGAAAACACATGATCAAGAAACTGCCTCTGTTGATCTGCAGAATAACCAGAAACCTCAAAAAGTTCACCTTTTCCATTTGGTGAAAAGTAATCCTGTTTAGAAAAAAGGGCCTCAGCATAAGGAATGGCTAAATCAGTAGGCAAGCTCAAGTTCCCTCCATGATCCAAGTTTCCTGTTCCTGACATGGAATTTGCAGCTGCTTCATCCTGCAGGCGATCATGAGCGGAAGCAAGAGCTTGTGTGAGCCTCAAGACCCAGGCCAATAAGAAGAAAGGCAGCTTAGCCTGCCCTCTCCGTAACATCGTTATTGAAAACGCAACGCAACGCAACGCAACGCAACGCAACGCAACGCAACCAAAAACAACACACAAAAAAGCAGTCAATATGTCTGTGTTCTACGGGCACGGTATTTAAACTGTGAGGCTTAAAGTGTTTGAATTGAATTTGTAATTGGCAAGCCAATTGCTGCCGTTGAATTATCAGCATTCTTAGATCATTAGTAAAGCACTGCTAGACTAAATTCTGCACGAGAGAAAATCACCTGATTTAATTTTCAAAAAACGTCAGTATGTGTATGCTGAGAAACGTGTGTAAACGTGCCCTATACTTAAAAGATGAAATTAGCATTGCATTAGATATAGGGATGAATGTAATGAAAGACAATAAAAATGAAGAAGCAATGGTTCTTGTAAACGATAGTCACCAGTGCTGAATCTGAGGTGCCGGGGCGCAAGCAATGACAATAAGATCGAGCGACCGCACATTCAAAATCATAACAAGTTTATTTGAAAGAGCATGTACAAGTATTAGATTTTATAATGGCATATTCTACATCATATGCAAAGTAGTAGTATATGCCGAAAAATAAATTAATGGGACGGGGGACAGTGGGGGGCGCCGACTATGTATTTTGCCCGTCCACTTTTTTTGTTCTGTTATTGTGTTTGTTATGGTTTGGTATTTTAACGGTTTAAAATGAAATAAAAATTGGAGTCATTCAAGTGACTCCAGAAGGCCGACATTGATTAAAAAAAAAAAAAAAAAAACGATACACCGCACCCTACACAAACATTGGTTTGACCCACGGTCCGCGCTGTCAGGTATGCATGAAAGCGTTTAATTTCAACATCCCTAAGTAACATGTTCCTGTTATTAAGCAGTAGGCCTAGTAATAATCGGAAGCAGTGGTATTTAATTCCTTTCGATTATGAGGTCATCACCAGCGCTGAACTTCACTCACCACGATGCCCTGAGTATTAGTAGCTATATCACGGCCTCCTCCTCCCATCTTTTTTCTGGAGCTCTGCATCCAATTAAACTAAGAATCACACAAACGCTCAGTTATTTTTTATTTGTCACCAATTTAAGGACTTATCAGTACAGTTAACATTGTTTTTAAATGTATTCTGGGCAATTGTACAGTACATTCTTATATATATATATATATATATATATATATATATATATATATATATATATATATATATATATATATATATATATATATATATATATATATATAATATTCCTGGATCAGAGTTAAACAAAAAAAACAACAGCAGTTCTGGTAATGCAAGTTGTGAGAAAAACAAACAAACAAGCAAAGCAGACACATAACTTTGTATGCTTTTGTAATATATAGTAAATCTTAATATATAGGGCAGAATTAATGGCTGCAAGGGCAGTCGTTCACTCCGATGTACAGACGATTGTGCGGGAGATTTGATTGCAAACATTTAAAATACGCGCCAGAAACTCGGAGTGTACCATCAAAGCTGGTATGTAGGGAATCGGACACTGATTTTTTTTTCCTAGTGCGTATTCAATGGAAAGACTAATTCCTGACGGAAAATAGACCGCTTCAGGCACTATATAAGCATTTTCATAACAAATCTGTAAATGTTCTTAAGTTAATTCTTAAGCCAAGGTTCTGCCTATAGAAAACAGTACTGGAACGGTGTTCCGCAGCTCGACTACACCTGAAAACATAAGCGCAGGTAATAATTATAAAGAATAGTCATTTGTGTATGGCAGGGAGGTGCTCGAGGTGCATCCCTTGTGCCTTTTTCTTTAGTAAATGTGTGCTTTGTGCTTTAGACTGCAGCTTCTGTCTCTGAGTGTCCTATTCCTGCCGGTTACAGCTTGGGCTGTGATGCTATCCTGTCACAGTATGGTAAAGCATAAAGATAAACATGGCATAGTATGGTAAATGCATAGTATAACGATGGAAAAACATGGGAAAACTGCAACAATACTGTGGTAACCTTTATAAGGAATGTAGCGTTTACTGTGCCACCCCTCAGCTTGGCAACCTGGCACGACCATGGCCCATATTTAGAATGTTCAAATGCAGATCCTACATACAAATGGATAGACACGAGAATGATTAATCAGGATCAAAATTTGTGCATGCCACAATCTTGTGTGTATGCACAAATAAAGTCAGTAATATATGCACAATTGATAAATATGATTGCTGGACTTCAACCAGCCAGATTTTATGAGATTTTAGCAAATATGATTTCTTACCTGGACAATTTATGTCATAAATTAATGCTGTGTGTTTTGTTACATTTGATCTAAGAATCAATTTAGTTAATGCGTTTGACAAGAACTATTTACTACCGTTGGAGGATGAGGTTATGTGAAGATCCTAGTGGCATATTTAGAAGAATAGGTTGTAATGTTTTTCATTATTATATTTTACGTCCTTCTCTGGAATTGAACTGCTTGACCCTCAGCACTAAAGGCAGACACGCTACAGTTTCGCTAAAGAGGAATCCCCCCTAGCGGTAGTTTGTATTCACTGTCTTTATGCACACATACCATGTACCTATTCGGCCAGTAGGGGTCATTCATTACAAGGTGATAACCCTGAGTGGTAAATATTCCAATCAATACTATGACAATTCTCCAATAACAAGTCTCCATTCCCTTTACTGTTCCAAGATTAACACTGCAAATCAGAACCTGCTCAGGGTTATTCTGACCTGGTAAATAAAGAAGGTGTACAATTGTTAAAGTGACTCCTGAGCCTCAGATAGAGAGACATGCTGCTCCCACCTGCCCGGTTAATCCTACACACTCTGGAGGTTATTTTGGTGTGCGGATTTTGAGTACATTTTTAATTCACAAAACTTTTACATTATTTGCAGGTTGTTTGGTTTCTTTCTGCTTGATGAATTAAATACAGTTTTTCTAGTGTTCATAAAACTGCTCTAAACGTTATTCAATTGATCAAAACAGACATTTAGATAACTTGTGACGTAATGCGGTACCGACCAGAGCCCAATACGTGCGGATATGATAGTTATAGAACTTGGACATACGTGTCAAAAAGTGACTGCCTCTTATGTGCTAATGTGACTGGGTTTATTTGTACCACAGGTGTCATACAACACTTAAACGTTAACATGCAATATTAAGTTCACTAGAAATGAACATTAATACAATGCAAACTTTGTAAAGGTAAGTTACTTATGTACATATTACAGCTCTATCGGGTACCCACTACGGATGGGCGTGTACAGAACCAATAGGCAGACTATAGTTTCGGATAGAGACCTTTCCTGCAATCAGCTTCATTTGCTTCGTTGCTAGGGGGTGGGACTTGACTCCATCAGGCTTGGTGGAAAAAGCAAGCAGTGTGTCAAAAAGAACGAAGCGATGATCGTTCATTCAGCAAGTGCAAATTTAAACAGACAGAAAGAAATTAATTGAAGACGAGATGGATGCATAAAACGCAACCCAGGGAAAACAAACGGTAAAATACACACTTTATTTTGGGGAGGGTGGCAGGGCGGATTTCGCCTGTTTTGTAGTAATGATTTTGTGTTATCAATCTGTAAAATGGTTCTCAATAAAATATTCATGAAGAAATGAACAAAAACCATGAATGCCCATTTTGAACAGTAAAGGCGATTTAAATGCATTTGTGTCGGTGCATTCCACGGACTTGTGTTTTTTGTGACAGTATTAGAAGAAAATACCTTACAAACAATTACTAGTAGTGCATGCTTTTTAGTTCCTGGTACTGCATTCAACGAAACAAAAACGACGAGTGATAATGCTTCATTTGACTATGTCGGCGGGCCACAGCTTACTCATTCAATGAAAAACATTATACTAATTTTAGCTTTATATTTCAATATATTGTTTGCAAAAACGAACAGAACATGCCAGGTCATTTTTTGCCTGTGGCTCTATTGTGCGCTGGTAACCCAGTGGCACATGCAGTGGAGGGCACACACACACACATAGCAGCAGTAACGCGGACTGGTGAATGTGAGACAACCTGGGTTTGACTGAGTTCATATGAGTAATTATGTTCTTCACTCAATGCTTTCTGAGGGCTAGCGATTTAACTTTGAAATACTGAACAGAAGTAGCAAGAAAAAATCGGAACAACTTGATATTCATATGAAGGCAACTAAATTATGTGTTTTAGTACTGTCAAAATACTATATATATATATATATATATATATATATATATATATATATATATATATATATATATAAATATTGTATACTGTATTTATTGTTCTGCGTCTTTGACAGTTTAAATGAGTCTAGATAAAAATGAAATAAGAACCCTTATCATTCAGTATTCACTATCGATGCTCTAGGTATGGCTTGCGCTATCCTACACAACACAAACTAATTGACCACCACCAGTGTACCTATGGGAGGAATGGGCATATAACCAAAAAAAGTAAATTGTTTTGCATAAAAGAAAAAAAGACAACAACCTCATATTTACAGCTCTGGCTAGTGTTGAAAGTGAAAGCTATCTTTAGAGATGATGATGCTTCAGTATACTTTGTCGAATTGTGTGAAATAATTGAGTCACGCAAAACAGATAGGTGAACTGTAAACTGTTTGTGTACACTTTAAAACTTTCTACAATTTTGGTACTGACTCGATTTGACAGAGTTGCAAGGTGTTTAAATTCTTTTGAAGATAGATGTGACAACTCCTCAGTGATTACCAGCTAATCCCTGAAGGGAAGTGAGGAGTTGAAATCTGAGGCAAGTCCACTTCCTGAAGGACCAACAGCCAGTGTTCTTTGTGTGATCAGTAATTTGTGCAGTCTTGGATACGGAAGCACCAGTCTTGCCTATTGTGGCTTTCAACAGGGAGATACGGTTTACAGAACACACAGAGATTCCATTTGTATATAAAAAAGCCAGCTTCTTAACAAAAAAGTGTGTTGTACTGCACATACACTACACTATGAAGGGAAACCAGGATTTCCAAAAGTGACATCGGAGGAGTCAATTGTACTAAGTAGATCTCTTAAATGTATTAGATGTGGAATTTGACCCGGCATTTGGTCTTCATCAGTACTAAAATCTGTATTTTAAGTATTTATAAGTATTGTATTGTTTTTTAATAATACAAACTTGTTATAGTGCCCCTTATAGAAAGTTGGTGAAAGCATTGCAAAATGTAATAATGCAGAGTGAAAGCATGTTAAAGCAAGTAAGCATTGTAAATGGTATATGGTAAAGCATTTTCAAAAACAAAACAAAAAAAAGGGTTAACTATGGTGAATGCATGGATAACCGAGGGAAAAGCATGGGAAAACAGCAAAATACAGTGCAAATTTACTCTGGTAAACTTTTACAAGGGACAGTAAATATAAAGTTGATAATTTTTCTCGATAAGCAGTACTCTACAGAGTGATCATTTCAATGTAGTTTCTGGAAGCGTCAGCTTGTCTCTCTTGTGTCATCAGCAATTTATGAGGGTCAGACTTAAATATTTTATGATATGGAGCTACAGTATATCTGGTAACATATGACTGTTTTCAACTCCAGAGTAAAGGGTATTTGCAGTGGGTATAGCTGGTTTTTTGTTCTATTTTTTCACAAAAGTTACAATTTTACAACATAGTAAGAGACCCTTCAGATCAAAAACGCTCAAATTGTCTCACACATAAAGCTCTTCAGCTTGCAGGCTGCAGGATTGTGGAAATGGTGCATAGTAATTTGCTTTAATTTGTCTCAGTATGCTATATTTAAATAAATATCAAAGCTTGCATATTAACAGAAAGACTCAGCATGGTAATATTGTAGGCTTCCCTTCCATCTCCTGTAATTCATTTTTCTTTTGTCGGTGTTATGGTGACAAGCCCTTTAAAAGTATTACGAACCCTATAAAGCATGGTAATATTCACTTACAGCACATTTTGGTTACACTGAATTGTCTTTTTAAAAACAAAAAACCTTTGACATTTTGGCCATCATACAGTAATTATTATTATTATTATTATTATTATTATTATTATTATTATTATTATTATTATTATTTATTTATTTATTTCTTAGCAGATGCCCTTATCCAGGGCGACTTACAGTCGTAAACAAAAATACATTTCAAGAATCACAGTACTGTTTGGTGAGTCAGGCTGTGTTATTACTGTTAATTTAAAACATATTATAACAAAATTCTTCTTAAAAAATAGTCATGCTCCGATATATAAAACAAATACTATAGTATTAAGATAATATTTTAACTATACATTGTCTTTCTATGACTTTCGTAGGTGATCTGATGACATGTAAAGATCTCACAGCAATACATGGTTTCCAGGTTGTCATTGAATAAAGTAAAATAATCACCCTCCTATTTTTTTTTTTTTAATGGTTGCCGTGTACAGTCCAGGTAAAGTGGAAATACAGACACACGCTCTACATACATTACATGCACACTGCATTAATCTTTTTTGTAAAACTGAGAAGTCAGTATTTTCAGAAGGCAGGTTTACTGTAAAGCCTCGTTTTGGCTATGTAGCTTACAGTACATGCTGGCCGTCTGATCACAGACTGTAGCTCCATAGTAACAATGAATTGTGCCACTTAATTGGAAATATAACTCTTCTGAAATGCAGTGTGCATTACAGTACAGATGTACTGTGTGCTTGGCTAATTTTAGGAAACAAAGAAATTGCAATTACTGCACCTTTAGAGCCCTGATATTTCAGGCTCAGTACTCTGGGAAAGGTATCTTCTTGGCAGTCTCAATATACATTATCAGCTACAGATGTAGCCTATGTAATGTAGGTGCTTATTTCATTTCTGTTAGGTACTAAAGAAATACAAAGCAGATATGCAGTAAAGTATTGTTCTGTTAAACAGTATGCGTCAGTGGTTCTTTGACTTTTGGTACCACTTTGTATTGAGAGAAATGTGCTGTTTCAGTACAGCACTGTAGATGTACTGTAGGGAACTTATGGCTTGTTATTATTATCAACTGACCTTGGCCCTGGACTGTCAGAGAAACAGTGTTAATGATATGGGTGTGATTTATGTGTTGTTAACAAGCCATGTCACTTTATCTCAATCTGTGTGTTGTTTTGGTAATTTTATTCCACAACGTTTCAGGACACTTTGATTCACAAATTACTATACAGTACTGTAACCTACATGATTACATTCAGGAAAAATGTAACCTGCACGCTATGTTTTGATGCTGCAAAGAATCATTGTCTTGAAGAAATGACACCCTGCTGAATCCAGCTTTTTGTGTCCTGATTAAGGTCACATCACTGGCTGACTGAACAGATGGCTCAGCGGGAAAGTTGAAGTGTACAGTCCATATGGTAACTTACTTCTTGCAGCTCAGCTGTTCAGCAGCTAGTCATTTTGTAAACTGGTAAAAATGAACGTATGTCTACAGTGAACCGTAAAGAGTGGCGTTCACCCCTGTTTTGCACGATCCAAGTATAATACATTAACAATGCAAAATGATTACGAGAGGTGAGTTAGAATAATCGAATATGCATGTACTGTGCTTGAAATAAAGTCCTTATTCAAATTAATTGTTTTTTTTTTGTTCTTATTAGTTTAGTTTTCCCTCAGGTTCAGGTCTTACTGCACTATGGTCATGCTTTTAAGTATCAGCTTTTATACAGTGAAAACCACAAGTATTTATACAGCTTTTATACAGAAAAAACCACATGTTTTTATACAGCTTTTAATGATGTTTTTCTACAGAATTATTTAAAACCTCCATTTCTTGAAGAATTAGGCTACTAACTGAAAATTGGTGGCGTCTCTTGATTTGTTACAAAAGGCTCTTTTCATAAAACTGCTTTAGTAAAGATTTTTTGTAAGATGTGTAAAAATAACAGATTCTATAGAAACTGATATGACAGTTGGAGTTTATGAAAATCTATTTTTTTATTCCACAAAACAGGAAAACAGAAACTGTATTTAAATCATACAAGAACACATGGATAACAAGAGAGCCTCTTGCACTGTTATTATTATTATTATTATTATTATTATTATTATTATTATTATTATTATTATTATTATTATTATTTTGCTTCCTCTTGAGATTTAGTCTTTTCTGTAGTATCAGTAGGTCAGGAGTCAAGAATCTAGTTGTTTATGTTTTCTTCTCCATTGCAAATCAAGTGAATCAACTTCGCCATGGCAACAGCTGTGTGACTTCTTTCTGAAATACTGTAGCAGTGGTCCTAAACCAGGGGTTGACCAATCACAGTCCGGAAGGGCCACTGCAGGTTTAACAGGTATAATGCTGTAATGAAGTACTTCAGGGTCGGGATGGAGTTTTAATTGGCTAAATTAAACAATTTAGAGCAGGTTTGGAACAAAGACCAGGAGTGGAAGGGCCAACTTTGACCACTCCTGTCCTAAACAGTGCTTTGTTAAATTTTCTGTGGGTCTCTTGACCCATTAGATTCCTTGAATGTCTGCCAGAAACTGTACAGTATTATATTTTTATGATAGAAATGTCTTTAATAACCTTTAAATTGTGGTGTTCTAAACAGGAGTTCACAGACACTGGTTAAACAGTGATAAAATAGAATCCCAGAGCTTGAAAGCTCACACTAGCCTAGGTTTCAGACATTCAGTTAAGTAGGTTATATTATTTAAATTCGGTGCTAATTAAACGAAATACATACTGAATGCAAAAAAAGCGATTTAATCAATAACAATCTGATAATGTGATTTAGTACATAAACTGTCGTGATCAAACTAACTAAAATCACTCATATTGCATCTGGGATTATTTACTGACCTTTTATCCTTTTGATATAAAATGCATTTTGATATTAGTTTGCTTGTTTGTTTGAAATGTGTCATCTCTGCAGTGAATTGTTGGTATGTCATATGACTATGATCTTATTAAAAGGTAGCACCAAACAAACTTTGTAGGACTTTTTAAAGAGTTAAGAGTTTAAATGTGTTATGTGAAAAATCAGTCGTGGTGGACTTTTTTCACTGACTTTTTGTAATTTCTGTACTGTGAAAAACATTTGTTTTGGGGAAAAATCTGGTAGTCCTATACAAAAGACGATATGAAAATATTTTTGTTCTCCCAAGCAAAACTTCAAAAGAGCAGTGAAAGGGTAAACATGTTGCTTCCATGACCATATTGTTTTTCAGATTACACCAGTATTTATATATTTTAATTCTAAGAACAGTTAATATTCATTAAAAACTAAATGTCAAATGAGCTGCTTTGATGTTGTGAAATTCTTACTGATTCGCCCTTTCCTGAGGAAGTTCATTTAAATATAGTATTCAGGTTTGTTTTAAACAGTAGAACTACTTTTCCCACATGCAATCCCAGTAACATTTTCTGTTTACTTGAGCGTTTCCTTTTGGATGTAAGAATTAACTCAAATACAACCATTATAAATCACATTGTCTAATAATAATAATAATAATAAACTTAGATAAAGCTAGCATTAGCAAACATGAAAACAAAAACATCTGTTATATGTATTATGATATTTATTTGTATCTTCAAAATAAATCGTTTTAGGAATGTAAGGAAACAATGTAAAAGCAAAAAATTACACTTCTGAAGGTGCTGTATTGTTTACTTGAAGGATACGGAGCATACTGTTAGGAAAAAGTAATGAAAATGTAAATGACCATAAAAAATGGTTTATAAGTCGCACCGACCCCCCCACCCCTTTTTTTTTAAACAACATTTTCAGGAAAAAAGCCTATAGGTCACACCGGTGTATAAGTCACTCCCCTGATTTTAGGACATTGTGATGGACGTGCGGTGACGTCAGGTCAGAAGCAGGAACCGAAAACCAAGTACTGCAGTTCAAAACAAACGCGGCGTGCGCAGTTTTATCTAAATAATACAAAAATAAAAATAAAAAGTTTAAACACAAAACACTTGCTCACAGAGCGAAATATAATATTTAAACAAAACAAATCTCGAACACAAATTAAACAATACCGGTCAGGCTGGGCAGTAGCCTTCACTGATCCGGTATTTCTTTTAAGTTCTGTTTCTCTCTCGCTCCTCTCGCTCCTAACACCCACCCTGAGGGTAGAGAGCTGCAGGTTTATATACAGGTGACCATCTCCCGGTTAGCAACAATTAAAACAATTAATTAACTCGGGAGAGGGTCACCTTTTGCACAAGGTTTTTAATGACCGTGGATGGGGCTACCCATCCACGCTACTAAACAATACAACACACGGCTACACCGTAAATGCATTTTTAAATAAATACAAAAACAATAACAAAACACACGGCGCGTCATATAAATACAAATAAATCATAAAACAAACATACAAAACAATAACCTGCACGGGCAGAGGGGAAACCCGTTCTAAAATAAATAAACAAATCAATGTACAGGGCTCCTAAAAATACCTAGAAAATAGACTTATACAAAGGTTTTTACAGTAGGTGGCTGAGGCGTTCACAATGTCAGATAGAAAAGTCACTGCAAGCAAAGAGGATATTATAAATATTCTATTGCAAAAACATGCAGGACATCCCCTGCCATGGATGTACGTTCTAAATAATCATATCAGTATGAGGGAATACTGTAGTTGATGACCAATACTTATCAACAGTGTACAAAAGAATACAGCTCTGGCTAAAGGTTTAGCATCACCCTTTAGAATGAACTAATTTTGCTTCATAAAGTAGAATGAATGTTGTTTTGCTTCATCTAGTGTACTACCTCATAAGGGTAGGATGGCAAGGTCCCACGTTTGGAGCAGAACAGTCTTTAGTACTGTAATTGTCCATATTGATTCTATTTTATAATGGCTAAAAGTAGTAGGAGCTTGACTAAACATGCCTTTGATGGATACAATCTGTAAATATTGATCTGCTCATATCAGATAGCATTTCCTGAGATCTGTGTATGCTGTAAAGTCTACAGTGCTGCTGACTGAGCGCACAAGACAGTCTTTTCTTAGCAATGTTCAGGGCTGCTTCAGGTCAATGGCAGGTTACTTGTTATTCACGGACTCAAGCACAGATCATCAGACTTTTTGGTCTGATTGCTGGATGCCACATATGATTTCTGGGAAATATATAGATATATAGGCTTACTTGCTGCTGTATACCACAAAGTACAGCATTTTGTTGTGTTGAGTTTTTTTGATTTTTAGTTTGAACCTTTACCAGGAATAGAACCTTTGAAAACAATGGATCCTACTTAGGTAAAGCATTGTGCACGGAAGCCTGTGCCACACTAATATGATTCCATACCTCTCATCTCCTCATTCATCCCATTAAACACACTGGGGCTGATGTAAGGATAAGTGCAAAGTGATTTGCGGCTGCAAAACACCCCTATTCCGTCCGAAATCAATGTTTTAGCGTCCATAAAAAATGCAGTGCATGTAAAGAATGGACCTGCCGTTCTGCACCCGCTATCAAATTAGCACTTTGCCATCATTAATCCATTTAAATGATATTGAAATTTATTCAATGAAGAAAAGAGTATGAAATTGGCGGTTATCTGGAATTCTAGTGGGCGCAAACATTATAATGAGATGTAAGAATTCTGTCTTGCACTTGGGTAACTGCTGACCCTCCAAAAACTTTGCACCTCCTCTGACAAGGTGTAAACCATAATAGAAGCGAGTAATTACAAGCTGTATAAAACCACACACCTTCATAGACCTGTCATTGGCCTCAGGATGGCTGTTGTGGTTCACTTCCTGATGCAGCAATGCTTGGCTCTTGTTGAGGACAGGCAGGAAAAACTTCAGAGGAGAAGGGCAAGATGGAGAAGATCCAGCATATTGTCCTCTCCGCTTGCCTCTCCAGCAGTGTGAACTGTGATGTGGATGGCAGCCCTCCTCCTGCTCCTGCTACATGCCTGTGCTGTGTTGTGAGTTTCACTTTTCTTTGCAGCCGCAGGTCCTGCCACCTTTTCATCTTGGTTGTCCTTTATGGCCTCTTTGGTAGCATAACTGATGTTGGCTGAGGCCTTTCCAAATAACTACATTTCATGCTGAGTGACCTCAGCTGTAAGGACTCTCAGCTCCTCCTTTCCGTACGCCAAGAGGACTTTGCTGCCCTTCCTCCGACATATTTTTTAGTTTGGTTTAATTTTCGTGCTCCTCAAATCTCATCTAGTGCTACTGCTCTCTGTACTCCCAACTCACCTCACCTCTGAGCTGTAAGTGCAGCCGCTAAATAACCCGATGCACAGGCAGCGCTCAATTGCGACCCTCATTATCATGATTGCAGCTCATTATTTGTGAGTGTCGAGTAATTTGCATTGCTCTTAAGCTTACATAGGCCGCTGTGCAAAATAATTGCCAATTTGGATTTTGCAGCTGCAATTGTTTGTACTACGCCTATCCTTACATCAGCCCCTTAATGTATTAAAATGGTTCTATATGCTATGGCATCAGCAAAAGCAATATCCACATAGTATAGCATGGTTTGAAAATATATTGAATTTGCATGAATGGTTTTCAATTGCGTTTTTTCCTGTGTCATACCTGGGCCACTGCTGTTGTACAAGGTCATTGCAAATACAGTAGACAGGACACTTCCTTATAATTATGCATTAGCACTGATTTCATGCTAGATCTATCACTGTATATTCCTTCCTTGAAATTCAATATTGAGGGTTTAATGAGGGACATCTTTCTCAAAGAACTATTCTGGATCCTGTAATACCTTAGCAACTGTTGCTAGGAGTTCATCCAGTATTTATCCCTGCTAGTGTATTTTTTTCCAAAAGGTACAGGATGTGCAGAGTCTTATTATTCATAATATGCTATTCATTAAAAACAAGAAAAAAAACAAAGCTATGACAAAAAGACAGATGAGTTTTTATCGTTATTGTTTTATTTAAATCTTCATTTATGCCTTCATTGATATGATGGTACAGTATGATTGTTTGGTTATTACACCCGTAACCAGGGGTCATTGTAATTCAAGTTGTATGTACTGTACTGTATGTACAGTAGGTGAACACAATGTGTTTTTATTTGAGCTTCCATAGGGTCATTTCCTCATTAGGAACACTAGAGGGAGCAAATGTGCTGTGAACTCAACTGCAACGTATCTTCTAGCTTTTTTTCTGAACACAATACAAATGTGATTTTATATAGAGATGTTCCATTATCAAACACAGTTATATAAGGTGCAGAAATTATAGTTGTATACTCCTAGTGATCTTTCCAGCTTTTAGAAGTGGTCAGAAAAGGATATTGGAGCTGGAATGGGTATTATGCATGCGTTGATGTAAGCAGAAACAAGACTTGTGAGTAAATTAGAACACACATAACAGGATGCAGGTTCTAAATTAAATATTCTGAAAAAACTAGATACTATAGACGTATACCTTTAAACTACTGCAGCAAATTATAGTATGAAACATGAAACACAATTCAGATTTTATTATCTACAGTATGTGTCTTAACAATAGAGGATGAAGTGGCTTTTTTGATATCGTTGTAAGTGTTGTAGTTTGTGTAGTGAAGCTTGTTGTTCAACGGAATGGGCAACGCATCTGTGCCTAAGACTGTGCTGTGCTAGCTGAAGGCGCTGTGACTGGGCTCCCCTTTGATTGATTAAAGCTGCCCTCCTTCTCAGGGCCAGAGCAAGTGGAATAATACAGAACGACTCTGATTGGTTGTTGCTTTAAAGAGCTCCTGGAGACAAATCTGAAGCCGTGAATCAAGTAGAAGGTAGGTGGATTGTTTATCTAGGTCCTTAACAAAAGCATGCATTCAAGTTTGAGTGTGACATATAAGGGGATGTATTCAGACAACTAACGTATGAATCGATGTATTCAATTGACACATCACTTCAGATGCAACAATCCTATACCTTACAATTAGTATCGCATCAATAAGTGCAACTGGTGTGACGACTTAAATATCTTGGCATAGATCATTGCCTTTTTTAAAAAGAAATATGTTGGTGTTCCTTGATTTATAATCACCCAATATTCAAATAATGTAAATTTAAAAGATTTTAATGTGCTATTTGTGCAGTGGTTCACAAAATGTGAATAGTTTGCAATGTATGCACAAGTATTCAATGTTAAGTCCGGTTATTGCATGACGCTTTTATTTTCTGGGTGATTTTTTTTTTAACATGAAATTTTTTAACAGATAAAAAACATCAGATTTTTTTTTTCTATCAACCAGCAGTGAACTAGCTTTGTCCCTGATTACATAACACCTATTTTTTTTTTAAAAAGAAAACATACTGTAAGAGGGTTATGGAATAACAAGAGATATATTTAAATACGCATCTGTCACCTGATTGTTTTCTGCCTGGGTGAGTCTGGGTAGCAGATGGGAAGCTTCCCTAACCTATATGAAGAGAAACACTGTAGTGTGTGTGTGCTGTATATCTGTATGGGAGAATGACAAATGTAGATACTTCCTAGTATTTCATTTCTTACCTGTTTAGTAACCAATTGATGTCCTCTGCCATTCACAATTAGATCATTAGTTACTGCTTAGATCATTAGTTACTAGGCTGATTAACTACAGTGACGTCATTTTTCAACCACTGAAAAAACTGCATTTCTGAAGTGAGGTGGTTTTAAAAATAACCATCGGGTGTGCAACTGCGATTGTGGCAACTGTGAGTTAAACGAAAGATCTCTCTGCCATTTCAGAGGAGAAATAAATAATAGCTTGTGGCTATTGCAAAGTGGTTAACAGTGTGCAGGTGCAGGAGATCAATGAACAGACAGACAATTATAATCCAGGTGCAATGTTGTTTAATGGTTTTTAAATCCACTGATGGCAAAACAATAATAACAATGGCAACGAAGCAATACAGCGGCGTGTATTGCTTATTTGTAATCCGCGGGTTGGCCCTGAAATAATAACAGTCCCGTTTTTAGTTCACCCACACGTAACACATACACAAACACAAACACCAGTCCACAGTGTGTGCTCTAGTGCTCGTGGTGAATACAGCTCTTTAGTGAAAACAAAAGTGCAGTGTTGTTGATCCGGGTTTAGTGCTGGCCTTTGGGCGACAGCTCCGGATCATGTTAGCCATCCAAATAATTACAAACAGTATTATTAACGACAAACAAAACAAACAAAACACTCACGTTTCACAGCACAGGTTCTCCTTCTGGTCCTTTAATATAACCATTCACAAAGGAACAGATCACATCACTACGTCCCCTTGTTATAACGTCACTCATGACCCCTTGGTCAACAAGCGCATCCACTCCTCCAATCCGCAGATGCCACGTCGCTTTCCCGTCCGGGTCACTGATTTTGTGTACCGTAGCTTTGCCTCCTTTCTAGATGGTTGACTTCCACCTAACCCTGGGAATAAACTGTCCTGCCATTTAGTGCAGGGTATTCTGTTCCTTTATGCAGCTGCCTCGCAGGTCAGGAGGGAGATCTAACACCAAGAATCATTCGATCTCTGGGGACCCCTAGTGGTCCTATTTCAGAAGTCCATCTTTTTCAGTGGTTGAAAATGGACATTAAGAATAAATTGGTAGTACAGTAAACCTTTTAAACATTCCTAATAAAACGTATAATAATGCATTATTTTAAGTTATAATTATACTTAAAATAATGGTTAACCCATTTATTAAAAGTAATTTGTTTGCTCTTTTGTTTTTGTTATCTGCAGTTTTCAGTTGAATTGTACAATTTGCAGCTATTTAAAAAAAACCATGACAGGTCTGGCATTATATTTTTCAAAACCACATGCCCCGAAATGTCGAATACATTTTTATTAATATACACTCAGTTATATATTTAAATAACTCAATTTAAATTCAATTTAATACTTTTAATACAATTTTCCCATAAATCACATTCACACAGAACATGTCATTTTTCAGTAATAAACATAGTTCCTGGAAATCTATAACAAGACAAAGTCCTGCAGAACAGAACCACTCCCCCTGCAATGACACGTTAGATTCTTAGATCTGAACTACATTTTTTGGAGAAACTGGCAACACAGTTGAGTTGTAGGATACATTGTTTTCAAAGGTTCTATTCCTGGTAAAGTAAAGGTTAAAACTAAAAACAAAAAAAACTCTACCTAATGTAAACACTGGTTGCTAGGTTAAGGCTGACTCATACCTCAATTGCATGACTGTCACTGGGTGGATTTCTAGTCTCTCTGGTCACGTGACTGTCTCTGCAATCCAGCGGAGAAGGATGAGATGAGTTACAGTTTTCTCAATTCCAGCAGTTTTATGAAACTAGATGCTCTTGTCATTCCATCATAATCTATATACCCCTAATCCATTAATTGTGTAGGATGTTTGAACTGACATTAGATACATATCACATCTAATAGCCTCAAGTCATCATTTCATACAAAGCTCCAAATGGTAGTAATAGTAAAAGAAAAGTACATTCTTATATCCCAGGGCTTGGTGTGCTCAGAATTGCAAGTATATCCTTACAGTTAGAAGGATCATGTTTTAATGTTCTGTAGGAGAACTGCGTATAACCATGGGGTGGTCCTGTCCTTAAATTTGCTGCAATATACAAATATTTGTCTGACACTGAATCAAGTCAGCATTACGACTGCACCTGCACCCGTTCATGATGTTATGTGGAAGTGCATATTGGCAACCTCACCTCAGTGTTCTTCCCTCATTTGCTTTGTAAAGCACCTCTTTTCAATAGAAAACTTGACTTAAACTGTATACAGAAGAAAGGTTAAGTATTTAGTGTCTTGACTTCAGGCACTGGAATGTGTTCAATAGGTCAGATAAGAAAAGACATTTTTTGGTCAAACTTCAAAATTACTGACTGCTTGTGACACATTATTGACAGTGTATGATTTAGTGTTGGTATCGTGGATGTAGCAGGATATCATATCAATATTTTCAGAACTCTATTAGTAGTTAAAATATTTAAATATTTTAACTACTTAATATTTAAATATTGACAAAAGCTGCTTTTCATTCAGCACCAGTAATATCATAACAACCTTATAGAGACTGATTCCAGCTCAGGTGTCTTCAGGACATTGAAATTGACACTTCGACAGAAAAGTAAGATGTGTTTCTCCCACTAACTTTACAGTGCTCAAATAATGATTTGCTTAGAGATTTTGTTTAAAACTTACCATGCTTTATCAGTAGGCTACCATGCTGCTGTTCCTTGCTCAGAAAACATAATTCTTCCTGCACTTCTGCCGATAGCTACTCACAAGGGGCTCAGCATTTTTAAAGTGACATGCACAAATCATGTTTTAAAGATAATAGAAATCAGAAACAACCCCAGATTAATTTGGTAATGTGAGAGGATAGCCGAGTAGTGATGAAGTTCCCAGACCAGACAGACAATACATTCACCCGTGTTGAATAAACACACTACATTTATTTCCATGCAGGGCTTTGCCCTGCCCCCTCTCATTATGTGCAGGGCTTTCCTTCTGCCCTGCCACAGGTAACTATTCTGAAACATTGTCTTTTCCAAGAAGATCATTATGAATATTTTAAATCCCGATTAAGGTATCTTTGCTTGTTTACACAAATAATTACAGTATAATTATAGGTGCTTTTATACAAATAACCTAATTGAGATTTTTTTTTCAAGCATTAGCAGTTTTAAACAAAAACAAGAGACACCCTGACAATATGTTAATTCATATGTGTGGTGAATAAACAAAATATAACAGTATGCATTAAACTAAGAATACTGGTTGAAAGAGAGAGTTCAAGCCACTTAAGCTGCATCCACACTGGATGCTAGCGAATCATTTAGAAGTCACTGCAGTCAAATGGGAGTATCCACACCAGCAGCGAGCGACGCGAGCGACGTCGCTTTGAGAAAATTTTGCGTCGCTAAAATAGAACCTGTTTCTATTTTCTTTTTTTCGTCGCGCGACTGGAATGAAACTGACCAATCAGAAGCAAGGTTAACACCCTTAACACACGTCAAACGCAAGCCTCAGAACACGTCATACCTCAAAACAAGTCATGCCTCAAAGCAAGTTAATCATGGACTTTGCAGACAAAAAATCCATACAGTATGGTAGTAGATTTGCTATTTTTAGCCTACTAAATGATTTGAAACTGCATGGACAGACCCTATTTCAAGGGTTGCTGCCAACATATTGTCTGTTGTGTAAAGTTTTATATAAAAGGGACTTTTTCATAGTCATTAAGGAAGCAAGAGGACAAAGAAGCTTTCTGTAAATGTGTTTTTTTATGATCAGTGGAGCAACCAGGTGGAACACATAATCTCTGTGTTGAAAGGTGTTAATAGGTGCAAGGAATGAAAATTGGTTTCTTCGAATGTAATAGATTTATAAGTAAATAGAGGAAAGGCAAGGTAGGCAGCAGAAAATAAGGATTTTAGAGAAAGAAACATATTAAATACTAATACTAATATTAATGGTTTCAGGTGTAAATGGCTAATAAACATGTTGTAGGTAGTACAGTAGTCTCTGGCTAAGAGAACACGCCCCTGGGAAGCGAAGTGTTCTTTAAGACAGAGTTGAGCACTGGACACAATATGCCAAGGCGGATCACGATATGAATCAATAAATACAAATATATTTATTACTTATGTCATGACACATGTGCATCAACATATGAAATGAACAGAATAAGAGAAAAGCAATAGGCAAGCGTATGTTAATAAACTATAATAACAAACTAACGTTAATTTAAAAAAATGCAGCAGCAGCTCTAGATTACTCTGGCAATGACAAGTCAGTTTTGAAAAGACTGAATAAACCACTTCAGTTTTAGGATGAGTTATCAGGTTACAAAACAACACTGTATCGCTGTTGGTGCCAAAAAAAGTGTTCTTTTAAGCGAAGTTCCTGTTCCTTTACAATGGAAAAATTCTGTTTCACCACAAGGTTGTTGCCTAAGCCGAAGTGTTCTCTTAGGAGGTGTTCCTATACGCGGAGACGACTGCAGTAGTTGAAAACGAAGATATCTCTATATGTAGCCCCTTTTCAAGGAACAGTACTTATTTGTTTCTGATACAAGCTTTGTATAAGCTCTGAATCCGTGACCCATTTCAAACAACAAATAACAATGCCAGCATACAAGAAAAACAACACGCTTGCTGTTTGTTTGTTGCAACCAATAACAATGGTAACTGCCAGCTAATGCAGTACAGTGCGTTCCTTTGATAGCAATCAGTAGCACACTTTAGAACATCAACACATTTCCATTGCTGTCTGCTGCAGCTAAGTCTGTGTGTTAGCTTGTGGTATAAGGGTATGTTTAATGGGGTGTCATTTGTGTAACCCATGCATTTTTAATCCGCTTTTTTTTTCCTATTTTTTTTGCCACTGTAATATTCCCTTGAGCAACATGGTGTGAATATCAAGATTTTTGATTCATGGTTCACTCTCCAGCTCTGCAGTTGAGAATTGCAGGTTTGATTTAAGGAGGGCGTTGAAAAGAAGACAGTCTTCAAGTGTTGAGCATTTGAAACTGATCCTTTTAGAAAAGTGGCAAAAGGTATCATAAACAATAAACTGTACATGCTAGGACAAGGCACCTAGAAGTTGTGATGAATCTACAGTGGCATTTATACAGCGCCATGACTATAAATTCAGTATTAGATCCAGTAGCATGAAAGTGTGGATGATCTTCGGAGACAGCTGTCTTCATGCACTCCCTGCTTCGATGCTCTCAGTAACTTAGTGATAAAATATGTCCAGCCAGAGTGTTACAGTATATAGGAACCTGTTCACATTTTCCTATTTTATTACTGTAGTTTAAGTGTAGCAGAGCAGGGCTCTGCCCTTGTAAATATTGGCAGGGATGGGGTTAAATTCTCCTCCCTGCCCAGGTTCATTGTGTCAGGTGGGAATCATTAACAGTCAATCAGCACCCAGCCACCTGACACAATTAACCTGGGCAGGGAGGAGAATTTAACCCCATCCCTGCCAATATTTACAAGGGCAGAGCCCTGCTCTGCCACAGTAAGTTTGCAGAGAAAGAAACAGTGACAGTAGTAAACATAAAATAAACAATTACAAGAAATACTTAAGAGTTGATAGACAGTTGCAACACTGTTCCTGCCAAGTTGAGCTAGAGCTGGGCTTCTTCTAAGCATATCTGTACACAGTGGAACAATGCTTTGGGCAATGCATTGCACGCATGTTTCAAGCTTTAAGGCAGTGGTTCTCAATTACATTCTCTGGTGGTGCCAGATAAGGCAATGTCCAACCTTGGGGCCACAGGCGCTCAAGATGTGCGTAGTGGTGCAGGGGTGTTTAAATGGTCATGAAAATCTGACTATCCACTCACACTTTACATACAGTAACAGAATATTGCAACACTGCACTTGCACCAATCAACTAATACATCTCAGAAATAACTACTTAATATGATACAATGTTTGATCGCCATTAATGATAAAAATATTAAGCAAATATAATATCCTGACCAGTATTCAAACGACATCTTGCAAACAAATAATTATACAAATCTCACTGTAATGCTATTAAAACAGCATGTTATTAATTTTAATTTTATTAAATCTAGAAAATGTTCTGACAATTACTGCGCAGCCAGTATTAACTAACAAAAGCACTTATGTTGTATAAGCATCTTATTAAGCGTCTGATTAAAAGTGTAGCACGGTGTCTAAATATGCATGTTCTAGCTCCAATGTGTTTAAATGTACATGAAATGTTTCTAAATTAAATACATGGCATGACAGTAAACAGGGGAAAATAAACTTAAGTGCATATCCACTGTGCCATCTTTGAGAGGTGTGCCGTAGGTGCATTTCTTACTGTTGCCAAACAGGTTTTTTTAAGCCCAAATAAAAGATCTTTGACAGGCTCGGTTTCTTCGGCCAATTTCCTGTGACTGAACACTTACTGGTGGCCGCATTGCTAATTTTCCTAACAACACTTAGTTTATCATATGAAATATAGACATATGCTCTTAAGTTTTTCTTGTATTTCTATAATAAAACCAAACTGTTTCTCATTTTAAAACATACAGCAAGACTTTCTACAATAAACTGGAGACAAACATCTGGTGTTTTGGAAGATTAAAAAAACAAAAACAGTTATTGCGCTGACAAAAGGTCAAACGTAACCGTTAATCAATCATATAACTTAATACAATACCTAAGCTAAAGTACATTACTAACGTATTTAAGTTAAATTAATACAAAAACTACTTTCACTTTCCTGTTCCAATCACATGCTGCACAATTCCCAGCTAAATCTTATTAAAGCAATTTCCAATACAATTTATCCTAAAATAATATGTAAAACTGTACTATTCCAGAATAGGTTGTGAAGGCTTTACTTTGCTCCACTGAATTAACTGTAAAGCAGAGGATGTCAAACTTAAATTATTCACTTTTCATGTGTGTATTTCAGGCAGAAACAGTACATAAGTAGACATCGCTTTTTTTCTTTTTCATTTCTTTTTTTTCCCCCTGCCATTGTAGTTTCTTCGCAATAAACAAAGTGGCAAATGACACATTTTCATAATGTAATAGCATTACTGGGGTTTCCTTTTTTTAAAGCTATGTATGCAAGTGAAAACTGTCAAATTTAACTTAAATAAACTCTTCAAAAAATATATGTGGAAAAGGGGGCGTAATACAAAGAAAAAAAAACACCATTTTGGTTTTCGTTTATTACTCTCCTGATAACAGAAAATAGGATCACAACAAAACAAAACATTGATCAGTATACATAACATTTATCTTGCTAGTTTGGCCAGTGTCTGGAAAGTGTGAAGCATTTTCGAGTGATGTGCATTACCTGCAGCTGTATCCCCCGATTCTGACTCGCTTGCCAGTTCTGAAGCATCACTTTGTTGTTTATGTTAATCCCACACATCACTTGCCATTTTAGACACAGACGTGGAATTCTGGCTTCAAATTAATGTGAAGGTAAGACCCTAAAAGTTCAATTGAAAATCAGCAATCCAGTAAGACAGACACTGCTATTGTCTTGTAATGATAAAAGACTTGGAACATTCGGCTAGTAAGATACCAGTGTCTAAACTGATCTACTTCAGTGTCAAACCACAGTGAATACAATTGGAAAATAGCGAATTAGCACCATGGCATTCATTTGATGTGGTTAAATTGCAGTTCAATTACAGTTATTACAGTCTAACTAATACATGTATTTGCATGTATTTTATTTCAATTTATAGTAATTTATCGAGATAGGCACACTTGCAATCTGTTTGGGCATGGTCTTTTTATAAAAAAAAATATGTGATGTTTGAAGTGGACTTGAATTCTGAGCGCTTTGAAGTTGTGAATTATATAAAATGACAAAGTCTAACAAACTGAAACAAGTATTCATTAACATTTTAATATCATTAGTATTATTTACCTTATCTTAATGTTAGTATATATAGGTGCATATGATTACATGATGCACCTAGATACTAACTTTAAGACACGGTTACTACTGTAGCATTCATTTGATGTTCTGGACCCCGCACTGAATCATCACCGTCTAGGCCCCCGCACAGCCTGAGGCCTGCCCTGCTTGCAGTGATGTTGTCTTATTAAAAGGTAAACAATGACCTAGCAGAAGTGAAATCAGCTTTTGCTTGCACCCCAAATGCTGTTATTTATTTTGCAGTTGGGCTCACTGTATGAAACTTTTTTCATCGTTTCTTGTTTGCTGTTACAAGACTAAAGCATAAAAAAAAAACATTTATGGGGAGATGACAGCCTTTTGCCCACTTAAAATTGGCTGAGGTCAGTGCTTGACAGCTTTGGCTGCAATAGAGGCTCTGGAAAGCAGAGTACTCCACCCCTTCTTCTAACTGGAGACTCATATTTTTAGTCTGTCTACATCAGAAAACAGTTACGGAAATTCACAAAGCTTTTTTTTATTTTATAGAAAGCATGCTCAATTGTGAATATCTGCCATGCAGTAGCTTTCAGTTCTGTAGCATAAATGAGTGTGAGGTTAGGCTTGAAAACTGAATTATATTAGCTCTCTCTCTCTCTCTCTCTCTCTCTCTCTCTCTCTCTCTCTATATATATATATATATATATATATATATATATATATATATATATATATATATATATATATATATATATATATATATACTATAAAAAAAAAAAACATTATTCTCTAGGTGATGTCCTGACCAAAAATAACAAGGATGGGTATTATTATTACTTAATGGGGTACCTTTATATGGGACTGAACATTTTGAAGCTCAGTGAGACTTAGGACAGATTCATACTGTATCTAGAAATGATTTTTTTAAGTTTTAGATTTTTTATTTTTTTATTTTACCAAAGACTAATTAATAAGAGCAACAAAAAGAACATGATGTGAGTATTACATTACCTGGATATCTTCTGTAGTATATTAGTTTTTTTCTTTAGCTGCTGGGTAAACCATAATATTTTGTCATTTTTTGGGGCCCCTCCGTTTTTTAATTATTCAGTCTGCTGGAAAGAGGATGGGCTGCTGAGTAACCCTACACCTGCTCAATGCACGTCTATTAACTTGCAGAACTGCCCTGACAAGTGCGGGGGTTAAACACACAAACACCAACCTTGGGAGCTTGGATTGCTAATCCTGCCAGCGCCTTCAGAACATTTGCTGAAGAAATGCTGTCAATGTTGTAACACAATTAGGTTGAAGTTTAATAACTTATTGGCACTTAAAATGTCATTCGATGAGGCATGTTTAAAATGTTCTGGGGCTGAAGGTGATCCAAATGGAATACAGGATGATATATCCTTGGTGCAGACATGCAGCCTACCTGTGGACATCCTCATAGGGAATGATAACAATATTAAAGGAAGAGTTCTCAGGCGTCCTAAGAAAAGGCCTTCCATTTTTGACGGTAGGAAATGTTGCTGTTGTTTACCGAGACATAAGTCACTTTATTTCTTGAATTTAGGAAAGTGAAACCAGAAAAAAAGCTTGCTAGCAACTTTTGGCTCATTCTTTATATAAGTATGTATCAGTCATATGAAACTTGTGACCACTTTAATGAAGTTCTAGCACTTTAGGTATTAATATATCTTCAATTTTAGCAACATCAATTATTTTGACAATTGTTTCAGAAAAAAAAGTTAACTTTAAAAGCTCTAAGAAAATGCAAACTACATACCATCTGTCATCATAAAACACTAACATACAAAAAAAACAACATTAAACGATATTACCTTCTTAATGAATTGGTGTCTAAATGATTAGTAGTGAAAACAAAACCGTTAACAGTGTAATCCTACAGTACACATAGTTAGTTCAGAAAGAGTTGCTTTATCTGCTTCTGTACTTGTACTTGTCTGCAATATTTTCGCTGATTTATGTGAAGCCACCCAGCAGCTTACTAAGTATTTGCAGCCTCAGCTTAATCAGTGCCAAGGCCAGGTGCTGTATATCAGAAGGCACCACGAGCTGGTTTTACCAGTGCATCCAAGAGTTTTAAAGTTGTCATTTTGTATCTTTATGGCTGATCCGCAGACTACAGACTGAGAGACTCAGGGTTCATAAATGTATTTTGCAGTATCATAGAATACCTGAGGCATGCTTTGAATGTTTTAAAAGCAGTTAATGTAACCATTAAAATCTCCAAGCACTCCTGTCTGTTTTTAGTATTGTGCACGGTTTGCTCACCTTTCATGTCAGTATTTGTTGCATTATGTAGAGGTCCTCAGCTGGGAGTGCAGGTTTCTGGTCTTGCTGTGTGTTATATAGTACAGGGATGTTACTCCAGTGTTTGGTATACCAATATTGTTGGGCTATATATTGTTTACTATAGCACACAGACTGACAGTGGCAATGAGATTTCAAAGGGAGAAGGCCCTGTTGCTAAGCTTCCCTTTGGGGAATATAAACAAACAGCACTTGTCAACAATTTCTGTGAAACAAGGATTTTTTAAATTTCATTTTTGTTTCTAAACTGATCATGACATGGGATCAGGCAGATGTTTAAGGGTGACTTTTACTTCATGGTAACATAAACAAATAACATGATGACAAGAGGAATGCTCAGCAGATCACCTTAACAATTTTAAAACAATAAAGTGGTCCTCAGTTCAGGTACATTTTTTTTTTTGTTATTGCTAAACACAGTGGTATGAGTAATGTCATTGTGTTGGTTCAAAAGCAGGGTATACTAATATTGTATAGCATAGTTTGTGATACACATTAATAAGCTATCTTCTATTAAAATGTATCAATAGAATCCCTATGATGTACAATAATAGTGAGAGTGTAACTAAAATACACCCCCTGGAACTGTTCCCCTTACAGGGAAGTCTGGAAAATAGCATTCAGATGTAAATAAGTATTCCCCATGAGGTAGCACCAGGTATGGTACCGTGCAACTGAAATAATGAATGTGTTTACATTGTGTTACCACTGCAGTACCATTCTGCCAGCTTGTACTATTAAACCTGATCTTGTGCTACTGTACCATTACCTGATCAGTTCTGTTGACATCGAGGCACCCCCTGCATTGCAATTGAAGATCATTTGGTAAAGGATTGCAGTAGAAAAATACTGTTTTGCAATCAAGGGTAAAGTGTTCAATGTGTTTTCACTTTCTATTTCTTCTCACTGACCACATCAGTTCAGCAAACTTGTTTGTAATTTGTACTGTCCTTTCAACCAGCTTTTAACAGCTGGCATCTACACTCCTTTAACAGAATGTGCGGAATTCTAGAAGACTCGTAAAGATTATTCATGCATAGCTGGTGAGAATAGGAATAGACATTTAGGATAGACTGATAGTTAGTGTCAGGTTATTTTTACCATTGAGATTCTTCTTGACACTTTCTAATAGTAAAATCCTAACGATACATAACTCAAAGAGGTAGGCCATTTTGAGTTATTCACTGACATTTTAAATTCCATTTTTTCTGAGTTTATAGACTCAAGCTGGTCACTAAAAAGCAGTTTAAATAGTTATCCATAAAAGATAAAACTGTAGCAGATGGGAGGATTGGAGTAGCGTAGTAATTTGCAAATCAAATGTAAGTGATCTGCCCTTTTGTTTCTTAAATGAACATTGGGGTGATTATTTTGCACGTGTATTTTGTATTCGGGACATTTAGACCTTTGAATAATATTGTGTACCATTTAGTAGACACAAGAAGCCTATGGAAACCAATCAAACTCATCTCAATGGGCTTTACCATGTTATTTTTTAAATATTGGTAAAGGATATGCAATAGTGTAAGATTGGAGATTACCACAAATTAAAAATCATATTAACTAATATTATTTAAATAAATCATCTTATGTGTAGTTTTAAAAACAAATGCTAGAGTTACACTGTATGAATATTAATAAAAAAGCAAGTATTCACAAACCTTTAACTTTCGGTGTGCTATTGGCTATACACATTAAGAACTATTAAATTAGGCATCATTGCATTGTAAATGTTTGCATGCTATTTTTCTGTGTTGTTCTAGCAGGTTTCATTGATTTATGCGTACGAACAAACAGCTGATTCAAACTTGGTGCTGTAGATATTTTTTATTTTTTATTTTTTTGGTTAAAAGTGAAATAATATTAAATAGAGCTGGAACAATATTCCTATAGTCTGATCTCCAGTTAAAAAGGGGTTATTTTTTTTCAACACTATACAGAAAAATGCTACACTTATGTTTATTTCACACTTGAAATGATGCCATGTGATATGGGCTCTCATTAGCACAAGTTCTTGAAGGTGTCAGTCAGGGCATGGTGAACTGTTTTCTGGTTTTTGATTGGTGGGGCTGATGAAAGCTATATCCCCATACCCACCTCATTATTTGATGAACATGGTACTGTATCTGCCTTCAGTTTTTAAGAATATTCACCAAACATTTATCATAGACCTCCTAGACCTTTCACATTGCATTTGGGTGTAATCTGATGTACTAATTTGATACATTTAACCCTACAGTGCATTTCTTTACAAATGCTTATGTAGATTGATGTAGAAATGATCTGTGTGTGTACTGGTTTTGATATGCTATTTTACTTGAGATATACAGTAAGTCATAGAGACCTACTTTCTCAGATGGTGGCACACATGTGAAAAATTCTACATGGTTAAGATTTCAGTGGTACTTTGTAATCCTAGTGGGACCATGGCAGCAATTAGTGTAGTGTGTAAACTCCGGCCCTTACCAATCTCAGCCCTAGTCGTACCCCATTTTGGAATGTTTTGTTGACTTCCAAAGATTGTGAAAACATTTGAAATGCAGTTTGTTGCAGCTGCGCTTCGCTTTGGAAACAGATGTACAGTTTCACACAGAACTGTTGACAAGCCAAGGCAGCTGTATTATTTCTTAACTCTTAAGCCGAAGGACACTAGTCTACATTTTGCTAGAAAAATGTAGAAAGGGTACTTTTATTGTAGAAAGCGAAGTGCAAGCTAAAAGTTTCAGGCAACTTTGTTGCAAGCAACTGTATCAAAGGACTTTTGATTTTGTATAAGCAACATTACATTGAATAAATCAGCCAATGCAAGTGTTGTAAAAGGTGGTATAGGCAAGTAAATAATGTTAATCAGTCCATTCCTGGTAATTAATGATCAATTTGTCAGTTAATGCCACGAGATATAGTGGAGTGGCATTAAAGTTGACAACATTATTATTATATTCCTCGAAAAAAATGATTTACTATTACGAACCGTTTAAAACATAGTGTTGTGTTGGCATTATAGTCTAATATTAGAAATTACAAAGTAAAAAAAAAAAAGCCGGTTTGGTACCGATGCTGAAGCATTAGATTGTTCATGTTAAACTGCAGTGGTGTGTTAGCGGTGTGTTACGTTTAAGTTCCCAAGTTGTGTTTTCAGTGGTCATTTTGTACTCAACTAAAGGCTTTTATTTGATACAACTTAATAATAATGGATAAAGTGAGTCCTACTTTTTGTTTAAAGCCGTTTGAGACACAACTTGCAAATATTGTTACACAGTTACTGATATCTGATTTGTAGAAGAAAAAAATCCTCACCTGGCATAATTAGGACTTCTGTTCAGAATAATACAATACAAAAAAACTATAACAATAATCACATTTCAACTTCTCTCTATTTACAATTAGTTTTATTTACACGTTTATTTACACAAATAAAACAGAATAACATTCAAGCCAAAAATAACAGGCAGAAAAGCCCTGCTTGTGATAATACAATCCTATATATACATATTTAAAAAAATTGTATTAAAAAAATGTGGTAAATTATTTGAACACTAAAAACACCAATACAGTTTTTGGTAGGAAATAGCTATGTATTGTCTTCTGTGTGTTGTGCATCAACATTCTATCTACAATTTCTACATACTGTAGAATAATATAACAAGTAGAAGCAACAGATTTAATTCCACATTGACTAGTGTCCCCTTGGCTTTACATGTTTTCTGGAGATCTAATATCTGTCTTCATGCAAGCAGACTGCAAGCAGAGTCATACTGCATAAATAGAATTGCTACCCTGCTAATTTTAGTTTTTCAGTATAATGGCATAGTTAGGTAACATGTTTCCATCTACACCAACAAAACAGTTTGTTAAACTCAATTTCATCTCATTCCAATATCACACTTTATTGAAATTTCAAAATAAAATATCAAAACAATATTAAAGTTTTAATAAAAAGGCTTTCTCATATCACAACATTAAAGGGGCCAAAATGATCAGTAGATCAGTTTCATGAATATCCAATCATGTTTATTCATAATAACGACTTGAGTTAAAGCGCTGTGAAATGATCCCGCCATAGCACTATACATTTGATAGAAGTACTTGGTTTTCTTTCCTCCATTCGCTTTCTACAGCATGTTACAATTAATATCCCACTTACAGTTTCCTATGTGCAGCATAGAAGGTGAGTGTGAGAATAATATGGGGTCCAATTTCCTGTAACACAGGAAATGAACTAATAGTGTTGTAGCAGGAAAAAGTGTCTTCACTGAAAGTCTGGGTCCGTGTAACAGTAAAGGCTTCTGCATCAGAAATGAAGGTATTGTAGAGAATAGCAGGTGACATTTAAACCACTGTCAGTGTTTATTCAGCAAGTTAGCAAAAGTAGAACAGTTTTTCAGTAAGCAAATCAAGCCTAACACGGGTCTTGCAAAATAAAATGCCCTGCAGTCTGGATAAAAGAGCACCAGAGGGCCGGGAGATCGAGTCGGGATTCGTTATGAGTCACCTGTCAGAATCGGATCATTTGCTGTGCCACACTCTGTCTGCACATGGAATGCTTCGAAACCAAATAGCAGCAAAGACATTCCCATTAAAAAGATACAAAAAAAACAGAGACCAGCTTGCTTTGTAACAATGGAAAGCAAAAAGAACACCAACAAAATAATAATAACAGTGGTAGATGTACATTAGGTGATATTCACAAAGAATGTACCCTAGCGCTGTTTTATTATAAGAGGAAAAACAAACTTAAAGTTACGCATTGTTATGGACAATGTTTTGTAAATATGGCCTATTATCTTGTTTCAAAGAGAAACCTGCAGTACAGTAACACTGCAAATTCTATACCAAAGTGTACCATGGTACAAATTACCTCATTTCTGAATGACATGAGTTCATTTGTTTCCAATGATATTTTCAGTTTTCTGGATAACGATGAATGAAAAGCTTTAGATAAGCCAATCTATTTTTGTGTTATTCATAAAGTATTATATTACAGGCTATCATACAGCACCATTAGGGCAGACTGTTTACATTCAATACACCTTAGCTTGGATTCTTATATACAATAGAAGGTGGTTTTCATTTACAGTATGGTATGAGATCATTCCCTTTGCTTAAGGCTTTTCAGGTAGATGGATGTCTTTTCTTGTTCATTTAAATCTGCACAAATGATCCCTATAAATCAGTGTTCCTTAGTGCTGTACCTGTGGGTAACGCTGTGCCCTCAAAGCTAACTGATAATATGTAATACTGCAAAACTGATTTTGAGGCATTTGAGTCATTACAATCTACTCCTCTGTGCTCTCAGCCTCGGCTCTTGTGCCATTTTATAAATCAACATTATGAAGGCCCTTCCAGACAATCAAACCTCATAATTCACAGACATTGCAGAACATTTTATTTTGTAATAGAAAGGCTGAGAGGAACATTCTTATAAAATAATATCTAGGTTGTATTCTTATTTTATAGCTGATCTTATGTGAAGACAGTCATACATTATTAGAAACATAGACTGCACAGATTACATTGTAACTAAAACCATGATCACATACATTGCTGCAAAAGCTGTAATTTTAAATGCTTGGGGGGGAAAAGGTTATAGTAATTATACCCTGTGTCCCAAACAGTTTTGTAGTTACTAAAGTGGCCATCCACAAATTACTAGTGAGGGCCCCTGCGCTATGCTTCATTATTCATCTATTTGCATGTGAGTTGGGAGGTCAGGAATATATAAACTGCCTTCACTCAGTGGTGCTGCTCTGAGTGTCAGCGTGGTGGAATGCACAGTGCCCCCTGCAGAGCGTGGAATTCCAGTACTTTGTCACATTGGAGGCTCATCACCTTCCTGACCCACTGGGCTGCCCATGTGTGTCTCAGATATAGTCATGCCTCAAATGTCTAGCTGTGATGCGGATGGAACTCTGGCACTGTTCCCTAAAAAGCAATAAAAAAAATCACACTGGAGGTCAAGCGCCGCTGAAACCGGGTATCTTACCAGTTGTTATTTTAATAAGCAGAATATCTTGATAGTGAAATAGAATACAGCCTATTTTTTTTTCTATCTAGTCACAAACCCTAGATGGAATTATTTTCCTGTAAATCACTGAAGCCCATCTATTATATATATATATATATATATATATATATATATATATATATATATATATATATATATATATATATATATATATATATATACTGTATATATATATATATATATATATATATATATATATATATATATATATATATATATATATATATTTTAGTGCCTCCACATGGCCTTAGACAAACCAACACATTTATTTCTGTAAAAGGTCTATGATGACAATTTGCCCCACTAATGTGCTTTAGCACTGTGGGTAACAAAGTCTGGTATTAAAGTTTAGCTTTTTGCCCCTTCCATACACCACTTAACAGTAGTAGCCATCAAGAATGACATCTATGACATTTCCACCAATTACCGGGTCAAGACCACAAGATAAAGTACTCATCCATTGGACTGAGAGATGGGTGTAAGGATTCCACTGGTGCTGAAATTCAGAGGTATGAGATTCCATTATGAACAAATGAAACAAGCAAAGACCTTTAAACTACTGCACATGTTTAAATATAAAAATGTGGAGGGATGGTTATTTCAAGTGTAGAGGGAGTGACTGCACAAGTTTAAAATAGGGATAATCAGGAAAAGAAGGCAAGTTATTTTTAGTCAGTTCAATAAGCTGGTAAGTGACCTGTAATGTTTCTGTAAGCAATAAGTGAAAAAAAGTCCTAATTGCCTGTGAGTAGTGAGACCACTCCCAAGACATTATACAAAGAACAATCATGGGTAATTTGCTCATGTCCCAGAAAAAAAAAATGCTCAGGGTAGACTAGATGCAGTCAGATACAACATGCCAGCTATTCTCATGAAGGATCAGAAAATTATATTCATTTCAAATAAATGTTTCACCTAAAATAGCTCAATTTTCCTGAAAACAAAACAACTGTGGATTATTTCAACACTGATTCAACACTGTTTTTTATGTTTAAGGTTAGCATCCTGGATTTAGCAAGGTGTCTTATTTCAGCATTTCCACAACTCCTGGCTCTTCAGATATTTGTAGCCTGGGACACATCGTCACGTTTCATTGCAGTTATTCAAACTTCAAAGGAAATATTTTTGCTATGCTACCAATGCAAATCTGCCTTCATCCCACCCCAAAAAATGTCATACCAGGTTTTTGGTATTTCATTTACGACATCCACGCTATAGATAGTTTTCAGACTGTTAAAGTGTTGGCAAAGGTGTATTGTGGGCAGTATACAAATATGTTTCTAGTAGTGATATATGCGATGCACAGAAATTTGAATAAGTAACAATTTAACTTCTTATTTACTAGTTACAAATTCCCTTTAATTAATAATAATAAGAAAAATGTATTACATGTGGGGGATCTATTCTTTTTATTATGTGCCATTCTAATAATTGAAAAGGAAATGAATACATGTGGTACTTGAAGATATCTAGGAGATTGCCCCATACATTTCTGTGTTCTTTCAATTAACTGCATGATAGAATATCATCAGTTCAAATGACCCTATGTGATGTGAAAATTGAATAGAATAAAATGAAATGTGTTGAGTTGTTGTAGTTCTTTTTTCAAGGTAATCTTTGTCTTCTTAGTGAACAGTTTGTTAACAATTTGCATGCCAGCAAATAATATGAATTATAACATAATTTATAAGGTCAATCTTACTCATATTCTTATATTCATTGACTCATTTTCTTAGAACGTTTTAAAAACAAAGTACGTATTCCTTAGTTGGCATTCGTTGCACTGCACAATACAGCAAACATCCCCCAACTATAATCTGAACCCTTTATATGACACTATAAAAAATGCCATGCTGAACTATGCCGTGATGTAAAGAAGGTCTTGTTGCATTGACCAGAGATCAGGATAGGAAATACAGTCTCTGCAAACACTGCTTAGTAATGATCAGTCGGTGGTGCAATGCTTTACGCTTTTGTGTGCTGCTGCATGGATCAGGCTGTTGCATTGTGTTTTCCTTGTGAGCTGAATGCAGAAGAGGCCGAGCTGCTCTCTGAGTGCAATAGAGACACATGTGTTGTTTGTATCACAGATGGCCAAAGCAAGGTTTAGCAAACCGTCTCCCAGTCACCCTGGTCACACATTATAAAGGACTGTTCTATTGAATGTAACTGTTATAGAGATATCTTTGAAACAATAGACGCAGTCTACTGTAAAATATACAGGGAGCTGTACATCTATTGAGGACTGTGACAGAGTTTCTTTTGAGGTACCTAGCTTTTGAGGTAGCTTCCTTGTGTCATTTGGAGAAAAAGCAAATGGCCTTTGCCTGGCTGCTATAATATAATCGTTAATGCCTTGCCCTCGCAAGTCATGTTACAGAAATGTTTCTCCTTACGTTTTGAAAACATTCAACACCTGAAGGAATGCCATTGCAGGATGTTGCTGTCATCTTGCTGATTAATAGTGTCATACCTATCTTTGCGTGGATGAACTCGAAGCGAAATGACTTTGCCACCTTGTTAGGAACTGTAGCACTGCTGCAGGTCTATAAATAAGCTTCTATGTTGTCGTGAACTAAAAAATGAAATTACTGTGTTCACATCAGAAACATACAGTATCCATTATGATGTTTCTTAATACCCCTTTAAGACTATAGTGTGGTAATCCCAATACAGTATGTATCATTTATCCAAGCATCAGAGTCAACAAAGCAGATAGGAAAAGGTTGTCAACAAGGTGCTATCATCAGCTACCCTTACAGCACTGCACCCCGGCTGTAGCAGCTTGCCTTTGAATTTCATGCTTGACTACATTGGATTTTTATTGAGACTGTGATATTTACAATACCACCAGAATAGCAAGGAGGGGGAAACAGAGCTTAATAGCTTGTTGTTGCTGTTATGCAAGTGCTCTCTCTCTCTCTCTCTCTCTCTCTCTCTCTCTCTCTCTCTCTCTCTCTCTCTCTCTCTCTCTCTCACTCTCACTGCCTCTCCCGAGACTGGGCTGACTGATGGTTTTTTTAACGTCACTGCAACCAGATCTATGGGTGCAGCTTTGCTTTACTGCAGCATGATGCGATTGTGTATAATTCAGAGTGTTGTGCTTGGAGACAGGCGGAAGGGAAGGAGCAGACCACAGTGCACACGCTGGGTATTCATTTGAGGTTGTTTTTTTTATCCATACAGTACAGGAACACAGAACCTGTGAAATTCCTGTAGCTGTGGGGGGAAAAAAAAAAACCACTCACCGCCCTTCTTCAGTGTGGCTCCAAGTCAGTGCTCTGCCTCAGCATTTGATAGAGAAGGTTCATTAAATCACCCCCAGCTCAGCTCTTCTAAAAATGTTTTTTCTGGACTGTCTACATGAAGTGAGCAAATTAATGAAAGAAAGCATGTTTAAAGACGGAAGACCACCAGACCATCTCAGGCCACAGACAAATAGCAGTTATTATTGACAGCCTGCAGTAAGAGGATTGGACTCTGTCAGAGTCGGGCGCGTGTTATTTAAGGGGAGCCTATTACAGCTGCATCAGGCTTTTATTTTTAAAGAAGACTGTCTGCCAAGGACAGAAGTGGCTTGCAGAGACTGCATTTCCCATCCTGACCTCTGGTCTGCATCAGTTAGTGGGGACACACTCGCAGATACGTACTGTACACACAAAAACTACCTGCCTCTTCTGCTGCTTGGGATTACAGAAGTCTCTTTGTATGCTGCAGCCATGGCCAGCCAGCAAGATTCAGGCTTCTTTGAAATCAGCATCAAATCCCTGCTAAAATCCTGGAGCAACAGTGAGTAACAAGCAAAGGGTCCTGTGCTATTCAGTACCGTAGCTTAACAATAGCGAATATAATAACAATTGGGTGTGTGTTTGTGTTGCATGTTATTGTTGAGCTGTTTGATTTTTTGCTCCCAGTTGCTTCATTCTGATCAGAATGTCATAGATTTAAATAGCTCTCGCTACGTGCAAGGGCTCAAGTAATGGGATTTGGCTTGATTAAATGCCCCTATCCAGCAGTTCTCTGGTCCCGACTGTAATAGCCTATTTCACATCTGTGTTTCCTGCCTACATGTTTATTTGATCTGTTCTAATCTAATACGCGCTGGCAGCTATATAACAGAGATGTTTAATGGCTTCAGGGAGAATGTTTACTAATTGTATCCTGTTCTGGATTTTTTTTTTTTATGTGTTTAGTTTTTCAGTGTTAATACCAAGTGACCATCATTAAACTTGTTGTATTGGTATTAAAATGGGTGAGACTTTCATAATTACTGCCATCAAACTTCAAAGGTATAATTCTGATTTTAAAATTGGAAACAAATGTCACTTGATTTATATAAGCTATAAAAATCATATAATTAGACTATGACAGTTTTAAATGTCTTTTATTCTGTTACTTAAGTATGCCATTCGCTTGAACTTGCCGGAATGTCATGAGTTTTGCAAAATTAAAAATAATTAGTTTAATTAAAATGCAGAATAATTTTATTCATGAGAGAAACAGGTACAGGTATCAATGTTAAAACTTGCTGCTTAAAAAGACAAGTAGCTGTGTTAATAATACTGGGATATGTTAGTGTGGTTGGTATTTCAAGCATACATTAATTTCACATTGTGTTTATGTGGTTTGTTAAACTCTGGTCCTCTTGTGAAGGATTGAATGTATCTGTTATTTACATTCTGAGGGATTTTTTAATGCTGCTTTTAATATTGACCTTTTAATATTGAAAATAAAAGGCCTATGTGAGGCAGTTACAAGTTACAGAACATACACATACACTATTTCCAGTGCAGGCATTTGTAATGTGTTTTCTTTATTTCTTATTTGCTGAATTGGTTGGCTGGAATACAAGTTCATTGTTGAGATACATTAGAAAGTGATTGCAGAATTATTGTGTAACAAGTGAATAGACTGTTTAACAATTACAAATAAAGGTTGTGGTTACCATCACTTCAGGTTGTGGCTAACATCACTTTAAGATAATACTATTTACCTTTCTTATGGTGTTTTTACATAGTACTAGCAGACAGTCAAGTATTGTACTTTTGCTCTTTTGTTTTCGAAAGGATTTTCTCTTAAAGGCAAAATCGAATCTGCATTTTCTGCACTTTCACTCTGTTTGCTCACATATTAGCTCTGAAGAAACAGTACCAGGGTTCTCGCACAGTCACCTCTGGTTGTTAATCTGGTAAGGTCCCTTTCAGAACATTTTCCTTGCTTAGAATGCACTGATGGATCGTTGTATTCCAAGTAACCTTGCTGAGGTGAACCTGACACCTGGTCAGCATCAGCAGCAGCGTGCAATTCAGAACTAAAACTAGATCTCCCAGCACTCTCCTTCTTCTTTATCCCCAATAGTCCTTTTATCTCTACTTGTATTTTATCATCATTTCTAATCTCCATTTTCTGGTCCCCAGTAGCTTTTTACTGCCTGTTCGTCTTACGACTGAAAACCACAGTTTAGGTCTGGTCTGTTGAAGGGTTTAATGATTTTGTAAGTAATGGAAACTGGGCAAGCTAAGTTCAGTCTTCCGTACACTTTATCAAACACGTTACAGTGCTAACATCATCGGGTGATATGCAGTGGTTATAATTAAACCCTTTTTTATTAGGCAGTCTTGTAAATATGTGGCTGAAACTGAACAGCCAGAAATGAGATAAAACAATTTGAATTGCACTCTGTAATCCAATTATTGAGTCTTTGCTCTGTAACCAGAAACATTTTTCATAGAGAAATATCTTGGTTGGTCAAGGGATATTTTTTGTTAATCTGCATTTCCTAATATTTATTATCTTTCCTGTTTAATATCCCATGGTTAGGTCTTTTTTTGTGCCAATGCTTCATATTTATTCCAGCACAAAGACTCCTCAAGACAATTTGTGGAAGTTTGAGCTCATAGGTGAGGCACTGTGCAGTGAAGCCTGTGCAACACTAATATGCTTCCCCACAAATCAGTCATGTTAGCAGAAACAACAATATGGAATCACACAGAAAATATATCTTTAAGCAGTAGATGTTACCTTTCTTAAAGCAAAAGAAAAATGTACACTTTATTATAGTTCTGCTGTTACTGGTTCTTATAAAGGTGGGAATGGACCTGTAAAAATAAATAAATAAATAAAGGAGACAGGGATTCAGTATCCCAGCTGTCACACATCCCAATAAGGAGAGCCTCCTTGAGTGTGTATTACAGTGTGTGCTCATCTAAACCCTAACAAGAAAAGGAGACCATGTCAATAATACATTGTGCAGGAGGGCATGCAAGCCCATACTGGATACAGACCGGTCTCTTCCATAATCAGCCTGTTCCGCATACCCAGACAGAGGAAGGCAATCCACTTGCAGTTTTCATCTGTGACCCCCACAGCGATGTCAGCCCTGCCTCAGTCATGATCACACTTAGGGATACCGTGGCAGGAAACTAAGCAACCACATTCAAGTTTCAGCTGATACCCAAGGACTGATTTTCCCCAGGACTGGCTCATTAGTGTGTATAGGGTATTATTTGTACTGTGTTCTCCTCTCGGTAGCTGCACAGAATCTGTAGGCTTTCATCAGGCTGATGATGTCATGTTTATGTTGCCATGAACAAACATCTTGTTTACTTGAGTCACATGTGGCATTTCAGTTTCATCCAGTGCCTGTCGCTTCTGGCAAAACTTGCTACCACTGCCAGTATTTTGTTAGCTAACACCAGGATCTACATCTAACTCACCCTTTTCACTGTGGTTAGTGGCTCGGGATATTTCAGAGCAAAAGTATGATTGCAGGTCCTAATTCAGCTGGTTGTCTCTGGGATTTTCAGTTTAATATGCACATGTGAACGTGTGGTTGGTAGTACACAGGTGTAGTTGGTGCAGTGCAATAATAACACACATAGACAGTTATAGTTCAATAAAACTGCTCCTTTATTCGGCTGGGTTGCGTGTCCGCAACACTTTAAGCACGGGCGCTACATAGCCATGTGTATCGCTGCGTGCAAAACCAGAGTTTACAGTCCCGAAAACAAGACACTTTAATTAACACACAACACAGACACGGTCAATTCTCCCGATAGTGAGTGCTCTTGTGCAGGTGTGGTGAAAGACACACAGTTTGTGAATAAGCGACAGCTCCTGATTAGTGCTTAGCCGTCTGACAACACAAATGACAAACAGTTAGCAGAACAAACAAATACAATACGAAACACTTGCGACACTAATAGATTGTTTCCTTTTTCAGTCCTAGCGGTAACCACATCAAAAGGAACACTGGGGCCACTTCCCCTAAATACTCTCCGTCACGCCATCTTTCGGTGGCGTGGCCAATCACGCCTCTTCCAGTCCGTGACTGACATACCGCCACCGCATTAAGGCACTGATTTCTGGTATCGTGGTCCCGCCCCTTCCTGGATGGCTGGCTTCCGACTGACCCTGGAATGAAATGCTAAACCATCCATTACGGGCACTCTGCTCCAGTTATACAGTGTCCCCACAGGTCGGGAGGGAGATTGAATGAATCCTAGTCAACATTCTCTGTCACAGCATATCAGTCTCCCTCGTCTCCAGAAACGGGAGTAGCAGGCTATACTAGAGATCTTAACTCTCATTTGGGCCTTAGGGAAGACAAACATGTTGATATGGAGGGCTGTGAAATGTTTGATCAGCCTCAACAAGAGGATTACATAATTAGTTTCAGCTCCATTTAGCAAGTTGTCCTTTTTCTGAAACATACATGTTATGCAATTCTAAAAACATAGGAATAGTAAAGAAGTTCCATCCTGTGTTATGATTTTATATTCTGTGATATTTTTCTTGCAGCTCTGGGTACAACATTGTGATTTGGTAATGGGTTCAATGTCAAATTGCATTACGTACTCAGTTTGACTGAAGTAAACAAATGATTTTCTGTGTGTCATAGTTGAATTGCAAATTATTAAATTTGCATAGCTGACCATTCTTAGACATTTAGAATGTGAAATTAACCTTATATTTCAAAGTACACAGACTGGGATGGTGGTCAAAGGTTACAATGGAGAGTCTATTTAATGATCTAAAAGTATTTTCAAACTACGCTTGACCTAATATGGCTACAATATTGTGGTCGTGACTTTTTGGTTTCAAGATGAAAAAGACCAAAGGCATTGAGATATCCACTTCATATTCAGTAAATACATTATGCATTCTATGGCGAGGTTCCTATGCAGTTTAGAAAATCCAAATGTTCTCTCCATTGTTGTGAGAATGTGACTTAGCATGCACATTCCTCACGCTACAGGAAGTGTGCAACCAAAACATGGTACGACTTAAAAGGGTGGGTAAATCGCCTTCTCCTGCAACTTTCTACTGTAACTAATGGCTCTTTGCAAAGCACAGAAAGATATTTTTTGTATCCTTTACACTTTTGTTATCTTAGTGTTTGGTCATTGGATAGCTGATTGCTTTAAGTCTAGACTTTTCTGCCCCGTAGCAATAAGATGAAATTCATTGTACACTAGCCTAAAGTAGCATCTATCATAGGTACCTACCAAGAACAAAAAAGTATGACATTTATTAAATTAGCATAGCACCAGGATTGAGCGACCACCTGTAGAGTGGAAGTAAAATCTCTTAAGCCTAATTCATTGAGCATCTTTTAAAAACATGAAAAAGAAAAGGACAGGGCTTAACATCAGCTTGCTGCAAGAACAAAGTTACAAAAAGTTACAAAAATGGCAGAGAAAAATGTTGCACTCATATGTACTACCAGTATGCTGGATCTCCAAGATAGATATGACAACATTCTACTGGCTGAAAAGCCTTGCACTGATCAAGGAGAATTTGGAGTCAGGTATTTATTATTATTATTATTATTATTATACAAATATTATGTAGTGTGACATGTGGGCGAGTATGGTACCTATTGTATATTTTGAAACACTACCAGTATTTTAAAATGTACTGAAAGAGTACTAAACATTTTGTGTGCATGTCTAATGTGCGTTATATTGTATCTCATGGTTTAGTGGTTTGGCTGGAGATCAGGGCAGCACACTGTACCAATCTAAAGCATAAATCTTAGTAACTGAATATTAATCCTGTTTCAACTTGGCTGTTTTAATCCAAATTAAACACTCACGTCAGGGTACCCTGGGCACCTGGGACGTGTGCCAGCAAATTTAAAATGAAGACTCCTTTTCAACGAAGAGATAAAATAGACTAGTTAAGCTTAGTAAATACCGAAATGCTGTACGCTGAGCTAGAAGGCCATTTTAAGTGTATCCTAATGCATTGGGACACATGCATCATGTGGTATTTATTAGATGAGTCCATCAGCAACTGTCTCATTTTATTTGATTTACAAAAATACAGTACATTACAAAATATCACTAGTTAGACTCATTAGAATGAGTGAAATAAGGATTATGTAACACTGCTGGTATGGATAGATCATATTTTCTCCTTGACACTTAGCGTAGGTCATATAGAAATGTTATTGCTGTTGCACATCTTAGGCTCAGTCATTGTGTTTATTGTGTTTGCCCCACATGTCGATCCAAAATGGAAAATTACCTATATGGTAACAGTATCCTGGGAGACAGTCAGCATGGTTTTAGGAAAGGGAGATTGTGTCTAACTAACCTGCTTGATTTTTTTGAGGATGCAACATCGACAATGGATAATTGCAAACCATATGACATGGTTTATTTAGATTTCCAGAAAGCTTTTGACAAAGTCCTGCATAAAAGATTAATCCTCAAACTGAACGCAGTAGGGATTCAAGGAAATGCATGCACATGGATTAGGGAGTGGTTAGCATGTAGAAAACAGAAAGTACTGATTAGAGGAGAAACCTCAAAATGGAGCGAGGTAACCAATAGTGTACCACAAAGATCAGTATTAGGTCCTCTGATATTCCTAATATACGTAAATGATTTAGATTCTGGTATAGTAAGCAAACTTGTTAAATTTGCAGATGACACAAAAATAGGAGGAGTGGCAAATTCTGTTGCAGCAGCAAAGGTCATTCAAAATGATCTAGATAGCATTCAGAACTGGGCAGACACATGGAAAATGACATTTAATAGAGAAACGTGTAAGGTACTGCACGCAGGCAATAAAAATGTGCATTATAAATATCATATGGGAGATACTGAAATTGAAGAAGGAATCTATGGAAAAGACCTAGGAGTTTTTGTTGACTCAGAAATGTCACATCTAGACAATGTGGGGAATCTATAAAAAAGGCCAACAAGATGCTCAGATATATTTTGAAAAGTGTTGAATTTAAATCAAGGGAAGTAATGTTAAAACTTTACAATGCATTAGTAAGACCTCATGTAGAATATTGTGTTCAGTTCTGGTCACCTTGTTACAAAAAGGATATATACTGCTCTAGAAAGAGTGCAAAGAAGAGCGACCAGAATTATCCCAGGTTTAAAAGGCATGTCGTATGCAGACAGGCAAAATAATTGAATCGATTCAGTCTTGAACAAAGAAGACGCGGTAATCTGATTCAAGTTTTCAAAATTCTAAAAGGTATTGACAATGTCGACCCAGGGGACTTTTTCGACCTGAAAAAAGAAACAAGGACCAGGGGTAACAAATGGAGATTAGAATTTTTTTAGGAAATTGGAATTTTCTGCCTTGTCCAGAAGTTAGACAGTATGTATAAATCCCCAACATATTCAGGATAATCCTGTATTCCCAATACAAGTATTCCAAATAAGTATTCTGGATAGTCTGTTTACAAGCAGGTTTAATATTCCACTACTAGTCCATGTTTACATTTTCTCAATCGTAGTGTAATAATGAAATACAACGTAGTTAATTGTGAAGCAAAATACATTTCAATGAGGAAAAAATGCATATAATAATTCTAAAAATAACAATATAATGCATGTAAATTGTTACATGGATAGAATCATTCGATAAATTACAGGATCTAGTAGGAATTATGCTAGGTATTACTGTAATTTGACTGTCACACACTGCATTGTGAACATGATAACTGCCTTCATTTTGTATCAATCTGCAAACTTGTTTTTATTTATTTATGGTCATTTATCCAATTAATGATTAGATACAATATAGCAGAGGCAAACTACAATATTCATGTGATTATTATGGGCCAGGTTATGACTCAATAACACGTGGAAGTTAAAATAATAACATTTTTCCTTTACGTCAGTCAAGTAAAGTTGTAAAACACAAACCCTCTAAATAGTTTTTCTGCGCATTTTGTTTTACATATTTGTAGAGAGTTTATATAACAAGAAACTTCACCAAACTTATTTTATTATTCAACCCTAGCCTCCTGTGTAGGGTTAAGGTTGCATTTCACTATAATCTTTCACTTGCTATGCACTTATCACGCGATTATGAGGATCCTCTATATGTGCCTGCACTGGTTTTCATATAAATTAAGGGCTGCAAATACTGGAATACATTATTCTAGTTTCATCAAGTTCCCTTATAAAAAGCACTGCAGCATACAGGTACCATGGTAAAATAAAATGTACTAAAGACAGCAATCATAAATCCCAGATATGAATGGTTAAGCATTGTTAGCTCCATGCAGGCATGGAAGAATCATGGGATACTGAAAAACCACCACCTCGATGACTCCCAAAAGTTGATAGCTAGTAACATTAAGTGTGACTTATGTAAAGGATTTTTTAATTTTTTTTTAAATTTTGTGTCTGTTTAACGTCACATTATTGTGTTTATGGTCATTCCCTTTCTGTTTGTCACTTAATTTGGAAATGACAGTCTGCCTGTTTTGTTCATTTGGGACAGCACGGACTGCAGCAGCTGTTTGAATTGGTGTTGAGACAGGACAGGGACAGGTGTGTGTATTAATCCCCCACTCCCTCCCCTCTGCTACTTGAAGTTGTACAGAGAAGTGCTTATGTACAGCCAAAAATCCCACTTTAATGGAACCAGTTATTTCTAAAAGCAAATATTCAAAAACATGCCAAGACTGTCCTGTGACAATTATCTAAACATGGCAAGAAATCAACGCTGAGTTGCAGAACATTCTCATGTGGAGGCTAGAACATTTGGACTTTAGATGTAGGGCAACTGGATATGTTCACACATTTCAGGAAGTGTCATACTCAGAAATATGTTGTTGCTAAGGTTTTTATAAACTGTCCTTATATACGTCATATAAAAGGCCCTTTTTATTAAAAAGGCACATTTTCAGAGAGGAATTAGCAAGAAACTATTAACTGGTCCTTTCTGCAGCTTCTGTATGCTGTTCTGTCCTTAGTTGTTTTATTGGTTTTATTGGTTAATTGTTTTATCACTCTCATAAAATATACATGCTTTGTCTTTAGGACCCAAAGTGTTAAATTGATCCCATGTACCGTGTAAAGAAAATTCTTATTTGATTTGGAAAAAAGGCTTATTTTATATTTTCTATGCAAGTAATTCACAAAGATTTAGTAGCTTAGGGTAAGCGTAATCATCTAAATTAATTATGAAGACATTATGGGTGTTGCCATGAAAGAGGAAATATCTCTGATAGTGAAGTCATGTCCTGAATAAAAGCCACTTTCTCATTAAGCTATAAATAAATGCAGTGTTTCCTTAATTTTCCTATTAGTAATACATAAAGACAAAAGGAAAAACTGTGGGAGATCCCTTTTAATCTTAAGACACTAAGTCAAAACATTATATATTTATCTTTTGATTGTACTGAAACATACATTTGTTCCAAACTGGTAATTTTAAATGCAATTATAAACATTTTAAAGTGTTTCTGGTTCAGGGTGTAAGTATAGTTAAAATAGCAAATTAATTTGTAATACTATAAGGGGCATTTATATTTCAGTCTCTAGTAAGACAGTTAACCTGGAACTAGAGCAATTTGGCATTTACTTGCAAACCAGGAGAATGTTGTCATAGAAGTTCAAATATTTAAGGAATGGTGGATAGTTTTAATAATACTTTACTATTGTTGTTGTGTCAGCTTACAACACGATACATTACAGCACAACATACATGTCAATAGAAGTCAAGCATTTCATTGCAATCTGTGTTCATTCATTTTCATGTTTTTGGACAGCTAGTTATGGTAATTTCTACCGAATGTCTGCAGGTTACTGCCTGTGAAACACCTACCTTAATTACAGTCTTTGCACATAGACAGGAATGCTATTTGGGTATTACTCATCCTTTGAATTGCTCTAGTTTTAACAAGGTACTGTATGATTTTGGAGGGGCAGCAGAGTTTTGTCTGTGGACGGGCTACTGTATACTTTAAACAGAACAGTAGATTACCTGCAGACACTCCACAGGTTGATTTCGTTTTCCCCATTTGAGCGTGCATCGCGTTACTTGAGCATCAATTGATTTATAAATTGCCACTAAAATCAAATACCTTTGAGAATTGAACTAAGTTAATGCATCTGATTGATTTTCTCGTTTGAGTTGCAAACATAGTAGTACTGTATTTGAATGCAATATAAACAACATGTTTTAATATTTGAAATGCTCTCCAGGTGCACTGGTACCCCAAAATGTATCGGTTTTCTGGGAATGATGAACATGGTTTTCTGGGAATGATGGGGGTGGGCAATTTATTACCCATTTAACCCCAATTAAAGCACTCAGTATATTATCATCTCTGGTGAAAGGATCACAAAATATCTTGGTAATCAAGAGGTCACAGAAGGATACTGGTAATAAAAGATGAATTTACTACCAATGGGAGTTCAATTAGCTTTTGCAATGTCACCTGTGTGACATTTAAGTCAGTACCAGAGCTGAATATTTTTATTCAGCGATACCAAAAATCCAGCCCCCAGCACCACAAACTACCATTTTGTTTATTGTGATTCCTGCTTTCTGCCATTATTGCATGCTGACGGACAGTCTGTTCAACTTCCATGCATCGTGCTCATGCAAATCTGTTGCAATTTGCATGGATGTTTACACTGAAGTGGCGTGCCTCATGCTTGGGGTGCTTCAAGTAGTTGAACTAATCTGTCAGTATACTGTGTGCATGTGGATAAATATAGGACCGTAACTATGCCACTGTGCATGTTGTACCTCGTCACACTGTGGTGCCTCAGCTAAAATGATTTGCTGACCTTGACTCTTGGAAAGCTCAGAAGGTTCAGAAGGCACGGGAACTACTCTAGTACTACTGGGCTGTAATATCACAGAGGTTTACACCAGCTATCTTGATACTACCTTAGCTGTCAGCTCACCATGGATACAACACTACAGAAGCAAAGGATTATGAGTAATAATCTCATGGAATTCTAGTACTGGGAACTCATTGGATAGATACAGTACCCTAATCCAATGGAGGTTACTGCAGCCTGTTGGAGTAGAGCCAGTGTGATTGGCTTCATAAAGGGGCTAGGTATGTACTGAGTTAAAGATTGCTTGTTTGCACATGTTGGAGATCTAGTTAAGGACAGATCCTGGTGTACAACGCATGTTTATGTACTGTAGCTTAAAGGGACCATGCTTCAGTTTGGCTGTATTCAGTACACTGGATAAGTCGTTTTTTTTTTTTAAGTGTATTGTATTTTGTTTTCATAACTTAAGTTTACTCACACAATTGCAAAGTAACCTTTGACCTTTTAGAAAAAAAGAATACGGCTTAAACATGTTGTTAATGTCACTGGATTGAATGTATTGATGAGAACTTATAATATACACAGTAAAGAGCTTTCAGACCTTTCAAGCAAACTAAATCACACACACTAAAATAAACCACTGCAGAATTGTTGAGAAATCTAAAGTGCAGTAATTCCAAACCAGGGTGTTTTTGTCCTTTTTTAACTATTATAATTTGATTTGCTTTATGTAGAGCCAATCACAGAGTATTCAGCCACCCCTGGTTGGCAGTGTTTGGGGGTGGGACCATTTGTGCTGGTGTTGCCCCACTCAGAACGCTTCCTTACCAAATATAGTGCTATACCTGAATAGGTAATTGTCCCCCTTGTAGTTTACCCCACTGAGACCTCTTACTATAAATATCAGTATCCCTGACTTACGCCATCTTCAAAAATTTGATAAGCAGGATGTGCAGTAGCACCCCAAATGATATCCATTTACCAACCAATGCAGAATGACTGCCAGAGGTACCTTTTTCATTTTGTCACAAAAATGGGTTTCTGCAGTGGTGACTGCCTATGCAGGTATCTCATTTTCAGGCAGGTTTTAACAGTGTGCTAGAATAAGAAAGCTGGAACTGTGAGTTGTATTATTAAAGTAAATAATAGAAGATCCTTGAACTGGGTCAAATAGTATCATCTACAGTGTTTTGCAGAAGTATTCACCCCCCTGCAATGTTTTCACATTTTGTTGAATTACAAATAATGTATGTACAGTTTTTCAAACAAACTTTTTTATGCAAAGCTGTAGTGGTTAAACCGAACACTGTTATATGAGGAGGAGGTTAAATGTCAGCAAAACACGCAAAGAAAATGTGCAAAATGAAATTTACTGGTTGCATAAGTATTCAGCCCCTTAAGTCAGTACTTGGTAGAAGGACTTTGACTGGGCCACTCAAGAACATGAATTCTCTTCTTGTTCAACCACTCCAGTGTGGCTTTGGCTTTGTGCTTCGGGTCATTGTCCTGCTGAAATGTGAATTTCCTCCCCAGTTTTGGCTCTCAAACAGGTTTTCCTCAAGGATTCGCCTGTACTTTACACCATCCATTCTCCCCTATGTCCTGACAAGCTTCCCAGTCCCTGCTGAAGAGAAGCATTGTTGGCTTCAGAGTGGCATCCCAAACCAGTTTCCTGCTTGCCCGGCTGCTCAGTTTGGGAGGGCAACCTGATCTGGGTAGTGTCTTGGTGGTATGATGCATCTTCCACTTCTTAATTATGGACTTCACTGTGCTGAGAGGGATAATCAGCCTTTGAAATTGTCTTGTACCCTTCTCCTGCTCTGTGCCTCTCTACCACTTTATCCCTGACTTGTTTTCAAAGCTCCTTGGTCTTCATGGTTGCTTTGTTGGATCACTATGTGAGTTGCAGCTTGAAAGTCTTTATATACCTGAGGGCATCTGTCTACAAGTTAAACCACTTTGAGTACACACAGGCTGAAACCATTTCACTAATTTTGTAACCTTTCAAACAAATAATTTGCACCTGAGCAGATTTAGGGCTGCAGTAGCAAAGGGGATGAATACTTATGCAACTGAGATTAATCTGTTTTTCTCTGTAAATCTTACTTATTTATATTCTATATGCATTTTTTAACTTTATCAATGTGGAGTAGTTTGTGTAGATTCTACATGTCAAGTCTAATTTGAAAGCGTTGTGGAGTGCGCTCACGTGCCAACAAAATGTGAAAACTTTGCAGGGGGGGTGAATACTTCTGCAAACCAGTTACAGTAACTCAGTAAGAATACAATTTATTCTGTTATTCAAACATTTCCAAGGGGGCTCTTTCATTGATTTTTAAGCATCGCCAGGCATTTTTAAAAGACTACTTTCAATTCCAGAGGTTATATTTTCATTAAAAGAAAGAAGACAGAGCTTTTGTTTTTAATTGTAATTGGACGAATAATGATCCATAATTATTTCTGCAGAAATTAAACAAGTGGACAAATCAAATTTATCATTTATTTGTTATATCAACTACCGTGTTTGTCAAATCAGAGACTAAATGTGTTTTACTTTTACCCCATTAGCATCCCGGTAGGTAACGGATACATCAAGCCCCGATTCTTCCAGACTCCAGCACACAGGGTGAGAAGGGACCTCCAGCCATGATGCCCATCAGCATTGACCCAGACAGCAAGCCGGGGAGTACGTCCTCAAGAGTCTGTTTGCAAACTTCACTACCCTGTCGGAACGGAAGATCCGTATCATCATGGCTGAGCCTCTGGTGAGTTTAAAAACACATTGAAACAAAACAGATTGGAGGTTGAGTTTTACTAGATTTAGTTGTATTTGATGCTTTATATCATCACACATTTTTAACATTTCTTACCAGTTTCTTATCCTATTATATGTGTACTGCATGGTTATCTATTGTCGTTTTTGTGAAGGTCATTATATGCTATGCTTACTGACTATTAAAAGCCTATGAAAAGTCAAGACTGATAGTTCGGCAATGAGGTAGGGAAGCACTTTAACGTCACTGTGCACTGAAGCCTAGTCTTTACAGAAGCAATGGCATATTTAGTAACCATGGCAAATAATGATCCTAGCAGAAAGCATAATAGAGAATGTCACATAGTAGGATATTAACAGGTAAGAATCTAAAAATTCAGAAAACAAGAGATGCTTCAAAGTATCCCTTTAATGCTAGTAGCATGATCCACTGGGCTAATTCTGATTCATGACATGTAACTGTAATTTGTTGTTGCTGTGTACAATTGACTAGTCATATTGTGCCTCAGTATTTGTTTGAGTCAGATCAGATAGCTCCTAATCCAAAAGATACATCTTACAACATTCACAATGTATTCAAAGGGCACCAAGGAATTATATTTTGGTATCAAGTAAAGCTGCCTTTTGTTACAGAGTGAATATATAACATATACTGTACAAGGCAGGCACTAAAGTCTTAGGCCTCCAAGGGGTGTATGCTTGTGATGGCCAACATTGTCACCACTACTAAATGATCCCTTGTTGTGTTCTTTATTAATACAGAACTCTTTTTAATGTTCTGTATTGTGCCCAACCACTATGGGAAATGAAAATGGGTTAGTAAGGTGGTTTGAGTAACTTGAAGCAGCAAAATGTGTATTTGTTAAAAAGCTGTTTCTTCTTGTTCATTGAGGCTGTTGTGCTTAAAATAACAATTACAGTGAAGCTGGAGCATTATATAATTGAACATGAAAAACATGAAATAAACCCAATTCGGATGGACTACAAACATACAACTGAACAGAGAGTCGGCTACAACATTTAAGGATACTGTTAACAAGGAGTGTTTGCAGGCTGTTGTTACATAAACAGTGATAGTTAATACCATTAAGAGGGATTTTAGCTTTGAGTGATTTGCAAAGAACATTGACTGCCTTTAACTTAATTAGTTCAAGCCAACGTCTTCATTGGTTAAACAGTTATTACTTTTAGTGTGTTTAATGTACTACATCGTTTGTTTACTTGCACTAGTTTAATTGAATTAAATTAGTAATTTAAATCTATGTTCAGTAAAATGTTGCTATATCGCAGAACTCTTACATGATGCCTCCACACATGTTTTGCCTGACAGGACCCCCTTGTAAATGAGGTTTCAGTCTCATGGGCACTCTCCAGTGTAAATACCAAACAAAATACTGACTATCTTTGATGGCTGAGGCATTTTAGTATATTACCGGGGCGACTCACAGCCTTGGAAGAAGGAGACATTGGGGTTGTTAATCTTTGCTGTCCAGAGAGATAGATTATTTCATTAATATTTCAGTTATCTGGGAGTTAATTAGCTAAGTGACTGGATCTTGCAATATCTATTCACCATAACCTAGATTTTACTGGGTTATACAGACTGCTGTGTAAGCCATGTATTTTACCGGTTAACTTTCTATCTTACATGTTTCATGTTTTTCAGGCTTTGATATACTACTATTGTAACTATTATAAATGTACAGTGCATTGCTTTTTGTTTAATAATTAACCAGTGTTGCTTTAAAGTTAAGAGTTAATAATACCTGTCCTGTTGTGGAAAATACATTTTCTAGTCTTCTAGTAATATCAGGCATTAAGCTAAACATTTTCTAATTAGTATACCAAAGGCTAAAAGTGACTGTAAAACCAATACATGAGCATTTTAGCCTGAATTACCTAAACAACAGATATGTTACCCTAGCTGAACTTTGTTGACATAAATACAAAAGTTGCTTTTTAAAATGTTTTTGAATATCAAATTGTGGACTGTACTGTACAGCAGCTACCTTTGGGTGATTTTCATGTGGAGTGGCTTGAACAGGATAGAATAGACCTTTTAATTAGTTTTAGTCAGACCTTTTCAACAATTTAGGTCAAGTAGCTATATGAAGATATAGTGGACTGTTCAGTAACAAACTTTTTACCTGTCGGAATGACCCACGTACAGTAAGTGCCCTTGTTGTTTTTTGTTTTTTAAAGCTTGTTTAGTTTTCCATGCTGCTCAGACTGCCTGGGGCTTTTCAAACAAGTTCCACCCTGGTACTGTGCCTTTACTCTGTGGAAAACAGGAATATTAGGTTTTATTTCACTGTATTAATGTAGGATAGCATTCATCAATTGCAGCTTTAAGATTAGATGGGAGAGTGCAATCTATTGGTGGTATCATTTCACAAAGGAGGAGACAAAATGTGGTCTGTGACACAGAAGAGTTAATGTTTATTTTGTGTTTTTCATTCAGGTCTGTTGAAAGTCACAGTATTGAGCTGGTTAAAGCTAGCTTGACTTAGGTGCAAATATCTGCCAGCTGAATCGATTTATTTTATTTTTAAGTTTTGAGTTGCTGCCCAACAGGTTTTAAAAACATCTTGATGAAATTCTATATTTTTTTTATCAGATTTAAAACATATCATAAAAAAGAATAGCAAGGAATGGCAGTTTGATGATTTCAGTCACACGGTCTGCACAAGACTGACCTTGAACATGCTGTCTGTGGCAGCATATCGTATATCATATCAGAACTTCAGTGACTCTGCAAATTCGGTATATGATTTTTTTAAACTGGGGATCGTCGCATTAAAATTAAAGCTTTCAGCAAATATCGATCAACTGAATTGAGGGCATTTGTTTCCCAATATTTTTTGTTACATCACGTTTTAGGGGGTCAGGGGGCAACTTTAGCACTGTGCCTGTGTTTTGTAAATTCAGGTGGAGGGACAGCTACTGTAGCTGAATTTCTTTGAGTGTAATGTCTAAAATGTCCACAATTCTAATTTGTTATGCTGGCACCCCTAATGAAAAACACTGGCAGGGAGCTGCATCTCTGAAATGTCTATTGTGTACGTATCCCGGAGGGAACATGAGAGAAATCTAGATCTCATGCACACGTCTTACTATCTCGTGTCCATGAGATCATCTCCCGTGCATGACATAGACATCTTGTTGCCATGAGATAGTAAGTTGTGTGCTTGCAATATTATCTCGTAGCCACGAGATAGTAAGACATGTGCACAAGATATATATATTTTCTCTGTAGTTGTGTCCAATGGAGTAAATTTTAAAAAGCGTGCAGAGCGAATAACCAAAATTGATCAGATGTAACCATGCATGCAGTCGGCTGACAGAGGTACTTTATTCATTAAAAAGGAGACAAGCTAAGGTAAAATATGGATCAACGGCATACTTGTAGAAAATTATAGAAGGTGATGAATTAATACATGTATACTGCATCAGACCAAATTGTTAATCAGTTTTTTACATGTTCTCATTTGAATGATAAACTCTGCTGCCTGCATTCATACAGTACAGTGTTATGGCTATAAACATGGCCATATCAATGATACAGCCCATAAATAATGTAGGTGATCAAGGGATTTTCACCCTGTGTTTTGTGTAGGTGATCAGCTTTGTTTTAGTCCAAATATTATTGCAGATACTTTTCAGTACATTTTATCAAAGTAATAAAACATTTATTTATTTCTTGTTAATGGTAATATGGGTTTTGCAGGCTGCAAAGGTTAATGACGGTCAGCTTTGGGCAGGCAAAGCTCGGTAGTTTTTGCGCCTTGCTGGTTTGAGGGTGTGGGTCAGTGTGACAGAAAATCAGCTTACCGGACTGCTTACATCCCCATTAGTCGGGGTACTTGTGATTGTGCTGTAGTTCACATTGAATTAACTGTAGTAGCATTGCATGTTAACTTTTTCATTTATTTTCAACCCCTCAAGAAGTGATATATCTGTTTTTGTGAAAACAACAAAATATGCCCTTGACAGTGGATCTAAATGTCACTGCCCTTAGAATCTTAACCCTCCAACACAGGTCTAATACCACTCTATTTCTATCAAATTTAAGAAAGGTAATGAGGCTGGCAATACAGTAATTCGTGAGAAGAAAAGTGGGATAACACAAAAAAAAAACTTGAGGGCTTCTGATGCACTTTTGTATTTCGTTTAATTTTGTTCTTACAAATGCAATTTGTGATAAACTCAAACAGTCCGATATATATATATATATATATATATAAAGAATGAAATCTCACCTTTAAAAACATTCATGCTTACAGTATGAATAGGAGCAATGTAAGGTATGCAATGTTAGCTGTTTTTTTTGGAACAAAAGCATTTGAAATGTCCAAACAAAATGAAGAAAGACAGTTTACATATAAAAAACAGCAATCCGTTGTACAAAGACAAGTCACAATTTGAAAGTGGTGAACAGTGCAGTAGGGTTGCATAATGTGCTCAGCTCATGACAGACTTAATTTAATTATAAATGAAGTGTTTGGGAAACAGAAAGCGAATAACTGAGTATGGTGGTGAGGGGGAGAAACATTTCATTTTGAGGTAGTTTTCATAAGCACAGTTCATCTTCACCACAAAGGAGAGCAAAAACATGATAGTGATTAAAACAATAAACTACTTCACCAAAAGTAGACAATTTCTTCATCTACAGTGCTATGTTGTAATTATAAATAAAAACTCTTTCCAGTGTTGCCGAATGAAATGTTCAAGGAGAGTGGACAAGCAAAGGATATTCCACTGAGAGTGAGCTGTACCATTTGAAATAGATTAAGACGTTTCTCCTAGGGCCAGCTCAACTGTTTCTTTTGTTCATT
>CM060253.1:9874215-9893139 GCA_030684275.1 Acipenser oxyrinchus oxyrinchus
CGCTTCTGAAATGGTGTAGCAGCCATGACAAAGGGCCAATAAACTGCTGTGAAGTATGCGAGTGTAGAGCTTTTCTTTTTAAAAGGGCAGTCTTGACACTGCGTACAATTCCCTGAATGTTTGGTGCTGGGCAACCGCAACTAGAGTGGCTGCTACTTCTGTGCTGTGACAGGGCTTTGAAATTTGAGGGCAGTCATGTGATGACTCGGTCATATCGCAGGACTACTTTTTTACATAAGTAACACATTTGCATGCCAATGTTTTGGAAGCTTTTTTTGGGGTGGGGGGGGGTGGGATTGATATACTATCAAGTATGATCTTGTGTGGTCATTCAGCTGGAATACATGTGGCACTAGTGTTTGTCATCTGTCTGTGAAATTCATACGGAACAATGACGTGACACTTTCTTGCTACTTCAGATACCAGTCTTCCACAAGTACTAAAGTTATTCCAGTAAAAAGCCTAACCAAACAAGATGGTGCCATCCACTAATGTGGTACACTTCAGCATGTGACACCAAATGGCTTGGAGGGAGGTAAAGCTTACCTTAAGGAGTGCAAGTTGATTGACTTCTCTACAAAAAACAACAGGAATGTGGAGCCTGGTGCTATTCTGATGCAGACTGTAAAGAATAGTAGTTTTGGATGCATACCATTTATAAAGGTTTAGATCTATCCTAGTTCAGGCCCCTGGGCCACAGATGTGGTCATGTAACTCATATTTCTTCATGGGGTGGGGTGGTCTCTACATACAAAAAAAAAAAAACATATATATATATAATGGATTTTAAAGTATGTGCTATCTTGCATTGTATGATGGGGATTGCAACATTTACACGAAGGTTAGCAGTTGGCCAGGCCTCCCATGGAAATCTCATATTCTTTTGTTTTGCTTTCTTTGTATTCCTACTCAGATGTGTATTCCCACAGTTCCAGTAGTCTCTGGTGAATACTTCACCTTCAGTTTTCTGTTACTGGTACAAGTGGTTTTTTTTTTTTATATAAATCCTTTCATACCAGTAAAAGTACACACAACAAAATAAAGGATTACATTTGACTAGATAACAGTGGATGCACTAAAAAGATATACAGGACTTCAATAGAATACATTCTGAATTATATTGGTTGACATGGCTGTGCATCTATATACTGCCACTTTTTTTTCTTTTTTTTTTTAAAAAAAGAAAAAAAAAATCCTTGACTCTTTACAAATATTTAAAAAAAACAATAAGTACACTTGCAGGCAATGGCCCCTAATCAAAACTGTTGTAAATTAATGCTTTGAAAAACGGTAAAAACTGTTCATAAAGGATTAAGAACAGCATGTGTGATTTATGTAATCAAAATGGTCTTTAACACTCCTTAACAAAACATTTATTAAAACAAGTTTTGTCAGACATCTTGCAGTGCACTGCAGATGGTTTTAGGGATTTTTACACCGTTTTAAAGTGGCTGTATTTGTGTATTCTCACTTTTCAATATGCTGTTCAACAATAAAAAAGACATACCAATGTTATACAAATGATATGTAAGCCTCTACTTGAAATAATACACTTATATTTTTGTGCATTTTTTTTCTGTTGCTGGAGAAGGTATAGTAAATAAGTAGATGGATTATGTTTGTCTGCTTGGTGCAAGCAGCATGCTATGCTGTGTGGGTTTGGAATGGCACATGCTCCCTCACCCCTCATGGGAAAGCAGATGAGCAAATTAAAGAGATAGAGGGACATCATTGACTGAGTGTTAATAACCTACACCAGCTGGAATTACTGGATTCAGAACCGAGTCGCAAAGAATTAATAATGGTCTCTTGTAGGAAACTGTATAATGAAGCAATCAGAGCCAAGACACGATTACCTTAACTATGTATTCATCTGTGTCTCTTGGATCCGTTTACAGACAATGTCTTAAATTATCAAGTATGCATTGTAGAAGTGACCACTCTAAGAAGGCAAACAAGTTATAGAATGTATTTCTATGCAGTAGTAAATAATGTAATATACTCAACCATGTCTTAATGTCATTAACTCATATTTGCTATATTTAATGTATCCAATTACAGAAATTAATAAATTAATCGCATTGTAGGATTTTTAGCAATGCTGTCCTCAGAGGTCTCTTATGTTACACACTTACCTGACTTTGTAAAATGTTTTTGTAATATAAATCATGACAGGAGCTGTTTATCAAATGAATCTAGTTGGAGTCACTTGATACATTATTTAAGGGTTAGGCTTAAAGGTAATGGCGGCAAATCACACGAATTACAAAAGAATAGCTACAAGTATACAAAACATTCCATTCATTAAGCAAAGCGTTGGTTCTGGCAGGGAACTCACTTTAATCTTAGATCAAATCATGTAAATATCAAGCATATTTTAGGAGCTTCCAATACCAGATCAAATCGTCAATGGGTTTACTAGTATCTTATGTGTCCTTCACAAACAATACATCAAATCTGTGCGCCAGAATTTTCCTCCCCCTCCACAGCCTCCACCTGCGGGGAGGGTAGCTATCCTTCCCCTCTGCCCATTGCTTCCCTACGGTCAGCCTCTCCGCTTATCTGCAAGCTAATGTATAGGCAGGGGTATCTCGAAAGGCCAAAGAATGTCGTGTAAAATATGTATAATGTAGTAGTGCTGTCTCGTCCATGTTTTAATAAATCTATCGCATGAGTTTCCTGACTAAACAAGGGTAACTGAATGGGAAACTGAAGTGACATACGGCAGAATCCAATTTGTCTACTATAGCATTTATGAAAGATGTCAAATATTGAAATATTGTAAAGAATTAAAAAAAACATTCTTTTCGTAAATTAATTTCCACTTGGAGTGGTAGAGTCCAGGTTGCTTAGTAAAATTACATTGCATGTTTTTTCCTTGTTTAATGAATCTGGAAAATGATATAATCCATGATCTTATCATTGCAAATGCTGTGGCCAACATATTTTTATCTAGTTCTCTGACGCCCTCTGCTGGTTACCTATTTTCCTTGTGAAAGTACTATGCTTGCTTGATGTTGAGATTCCAGGTACAGTACCTGAGTCTTTTTGAAGTGCTGTACATTGGTTGGACAGACACCAGCATTGTGTAGCACAAATGCTTTTCATCACCACAAGGCATTTGTCTTGCAGTTGGAATCCTGTACGTCTCTGTTAAGTTTACTACCAATACCCATTGCAAACTGACCCTGTACTTTTAGAAAAACAACAAGCAATTGACTGTTATTACCCTGCCTGACAATAGTAGAACTACACTAAATTTTGTCTGATTTGACGAGGAAAATATACTTTTCTCAGTTTCCCACAGCATCCGCCCAAGGGGTAATCCAATGCTAAATTCAGTGTGAAAGGCTATGTATGCCATCACTGTAAGAGTTGTGCTGGGGGAAGGCTCTGCCTCCATATCCCCTGCTGTAATTCAGTCCTTTAAGGAAAGGGTGGATGCTGTGTGGATACCTGTTTTCAGGATGGTGATTTGTTGGCTCACTAAATGGGAAACTTTAACAGTGACTTGACTTACTAAGATATTCAGCAGACATGGGTTTAGACTCATTCCCGACAGTCTTCTATTAGCCATGGGGGAATAAAGTGTATCTAGCTGCAACCAGCTGCTGTCAGCTCTGTGTGTAGAATAATATACAAGAGGAAAGCATTACACTGTCTTAAGGTTTTACAGTTTGCTCCAAATGTTGCCAAAGTTGTTGTGGGTCAGGGATTGGTGGTAAAGAATAACAGGTGAGATTTATTAATTGGAGGTCCAAAGTTAATCTATTTTAAACCCCATACCGCAACAGTGGCACAGTCCTGCTCTCCTTCACAGTCGTGTTAAACACCAAATGTGACTTGGAGCTGAATGAAACCGAGCAAAAGACTCAACATTCTCAAACCTAATTCACAGTATTTAGTGGAATGAATACATTGTATTAACTAAAGTCAATTTAAGATGTTTGTTAACTACAGTTTTATAATTTAACAGGCCATGGGGAATATTAAGTACTAATTATGCTCTATAAACTAGTAATTAACTAAAACATGTGTCACGACACTCCAATTGCCAGATCTCAAACCATTAAGACAGAGTGTGATACAGTTAACTGACAAGCACATAGTTTACTGTAAACTTTGCCAAAGTTCAGGATGAATGGCTGTGTTCCAGTTCCAGACCACTAGCACATATATGTTTTAAATGTGTGCTTTGCCCCAACCTGTAAGATAAGTCCCTCTGACAGAAATACAATGATTCTTGATTGTAAATCTCCCTCCCGACCTGTGAGGGCGCTAAGCAGCGAGAACAGAGTTCTTTAGACGGGCTGGTCTGACAGTTCTTTCCCAGGGTCGGGATGTCGGGCATTCTGGATGAAGGCGAGACTCCATTGCAAGAACGCATTGTCCTGGAAGAGAAATGACGTGGCAGCCGCAGAATGCAGAGGCAGTTGCACTCGTTTACCAAGGGGTTATGTGTGATGGCATAAAAGGGGGTGGAGAATCACAGTCTGTTCCTTCCTGTTGGTTTTGCATTTTAACCTAGAAGGACTGTGAGAGACCCCAGAGAATGTAGCAGTTTCGTGAGTGTTTTGTTTTGTCTGTTAGTAATTGTCTTGTTTGTGAATCACCAGACAGCTAACACTTTTCCGGAGCTGTCGCCTTGGGCCAGCACAAAGCCGGAACAACACTTCACCACTGTCATGAAATAAACTTGTATCACCCACCACGAGCACTACTGCAAGCACCCAGGACTGGTGACTGTGTTTGTATTATTGTGGGGCAGATATTATTGTTTATTATTTGGGACTGCAATCCTATTGTTGTTTACCCCGTGCAGTACACACCAGATTATAATCATCTCTGTCTGTTTCATTCATGCACTGCATCACTCCTGCACCTGTACCCAATCAACCACTTTATCACAGTCCTATCTACTGTACTTTATATTATTGTCAATAATATTGATAGCCCAGATAGGCTACCTGTACACACACATCTTTTTAATCAGCCTGACAACATTATTTCGGTACTACATTTTAAATGCACAACATAACAAATATACGAAAACATCATCAGAAATAGCCAAATTGTGAAGCTCCCAAAAAGCTAAAGTCAATGTTACCAAATGCAAAGAAAGAAAGAAATATTGTAATAGCCCCTAGTATTAATCATAATAACCTTTAATTGGTTATGATCCAACCTGCAAAACAAGACCGTACATCCCTTTTTAAGAAAATGCTATTCAACTAATTCGTTTGTTTTATCGTTTTTAAAACCATAAACATGTTGCATAATCAATGTAAAAGGCACATAAAAAAGCAAATCATTTTACAAAGTGAATGATTACAACTATATATATATATACACTACCGTTCAAAAGTTTGGGGTCACTTAGAAATTTCCTTGTTTTTGAAAGAAAAGCAAATTTTTTGTCCATTAAAATAACATCAAATTGATCAGAAATACAGTGTAGACATTGTTAATGTTGTAAATGACTATTGTAGCTGGAAATGGCTGATTTGTAATGGAATATCTACATAGGCGTACAGAGGCCCATTATCAGCAACCATCAGTCCTGTGTTCCAATGGCACGTTGTGTTTGCTAATCCAAGTTTATCATTTTAAAAGGCTAATTGATCATTAGAAAACCTTTTTGCAATTATGTTAGCACAGCTGAAAACTGTTGTGCTGATTAAAGAAGCAATAAAACTGGCCTTCTTTAGACTAGTTGAGTATCTGGAGCATCAGCAATTGTGGGTTTGATTACAGGCTCAAAATGGCCAGAAACAAAGAACTTTCTTCTGAAACTCGTCAGTCTATTCTTGTTCTGAGAAATGAAGGCTATTCCATGTGAGAAATTGCCAAGAAACTGAAGATCTCGTACAACGCTGTGTACTACTCCCTTCACAGAACAGCGCAAACTGGCTCTAACCAGAATAGAAAGAGAAGTGGGAGGCCCCGGTGCACAACTGAGCAAGAGGACAAATACATTAGAGTGTCTAGTTTGAGAAACAGACGCCTCACAGGTCCTCAACTGGCAGCTTCATTAAATAGTACCCGCAAAACACCAGTCTCAACGTCAACAGTGAAGAGGCGACTCCGGGATGCTGGCCTTCTAGGCAGAGTTGCAAAGAAAAAGCCATATCTCAGACTGGCCAATAAAAAGAAAAGATTAAGATGGGCAAAAGAATACAGACACTGGACAGAGGAAGATTGGAAAAAGTGTTATGGACAGACGAATCTAAGTTTGAGGTGTTCGGATCACAAAGAAGAACATTCGTGAGACGCAGGCCAAATGAAAAGATGCTGGAGAAGTGCTTGACGCCATCTGTCAAGCATGGTGGAGGCAATGTGGTGGTCTGGGGGTGCTTTGGTGGTGGTAAAGTGGGAGATTTGTACAGGGTAAAAGGGATCTTGAAGAAGGAAGGCTATCACTCCATTTTGCAACGCCATGCCATACCCTGTGGACGGCGCTTGATTGGAGCCAATTTCCTCCTACAACAGGACAATGACCCAAAGCACAGCTCCAAACTATGCAAGAACTATTTAGGGAAGAAGCAGTCAGCTGGTATTCTGTCTATAATGGAGTGGCCAGCACAGTCACCGGATCTCAACCCTATTGAGCTGTTGTGGGAGCAGCTTGACCGTATGGTACGTAAGAAGTGCCCATCAAGCCAATCCAACTTGTGGGAGGTGCTTCAGGAAGCATGGGGTGAAATCTTTTCAGATTACCTCAACAAATTGACAACTAGAATGCCAAAGGTCTGCAAGGCTGTAATTGCTGCAAATGGAGGATTCTTTGACGAAAGCAAAGTTTGAAGGACACAATTATTATTTCAATTAAAAATCATTATTTCTAACCTTGTCAATGACTATATTTCCTATTCATTTTGCTATATTTCCTATTCAAACTCATTTCATGTATGTTTTCATGGAAAACAAGGAAATTTCTAAGTGACCCCAAACTTTTGAACGGTAGTGTATATATATATATATATATATATATATATATATATATATATACATATATATATACACATACAGTGCCTTGCAAAAGTATTCAGACCCCTGACCAATTCTCTCATATTACTGAATTACAAATGGTACATTGAAATTTCGTTCTGTTTGATATTTTATTTTAAAACACTGAAACTCAAAATCAATTATTGTAAGGTGACATTGGTTTTATGTTGGGAAATATTTTTAAGAAAAATAACAAACTGAAATATCTTGCTTGCATAAGTATTCAACCCCCACACATTAATATTTGGTAGAGCCACCTTTCGCTGCAATAACAGCTTTAAGTCTTTTGGGGTAAGTATGTACCAGCTTTGCACACAGTGTCGGAGTGATTTTGGCCCAGTCTTCTTGGCAGATTTGCTCCAGGTTGTTCAGGTTGGTTGGACGACGCTTGTGGACCACAATTTTCAAATAGTGCCACAGATTCTCAATGGGATTGAGATCAGGACTTTGACTGGGCAAAGGACATTCACCTTTTTGTTCTAGAGCCACTCCAATGTTGCTTGTGCTTGGGATCATTTTCCTGCTGAAAGGTGAATTTCCTCCCAAGCTTCAGTTTTTTAGCGGACTGAAGCAGGTTCTCTTGCAGTATTTCCCTGTATTTTGCTCCATCCAATCTTCCTTCAATTTTAACAAGATGCCCAGTCCCTGCTGATGAGAAGCATCCCCACAGCATGATGCTGCCACCACCATACTTCACTATAGGGATGGTGTGACTTGAGGCATGGGCAGTGTTAGGTTTGCGCCACACATAGCGCTTTGAGTTTTGGCCAGAAAGCTCTATCTTGGTCTCATCTGACCACAAAACCTTTTCCCACATCGCAGCTGGGTCATTCTCATGCTTTCTGGCAAACTCCAGACGTGCTTTCAGATGGTACTTTTTGAGTAGCGGCTTCTTTCTTGCCACCCTCCCATACAGGCCAGTTTTATGCAGAGCTCTTGATATGGTTGCACCATTACTCCACTCCCAGCCACTGAACTGTGTAGCTCCTTCAAAGTGATTGTTGGCCTCTCTGTGGCTTCTCTCACAAGTCTCCTTCTTGTTTGAGCCCTGAATTTTGAGGGACGGCCTTTTCTTGGCAGTGCCTGGGTGGTGTGATGCAGCTTCGACTTCCTGATTATTGATCCAACTGTGCTCACTGGGATATTATTTTGTACCCTTTCCCTAATGTATGCATTTGTATTACTTTATCTCTAACTTCTGTAGAATGTTCTTTAGTCTTCAGATTCACAGCCTGACCAATGATCCTTCAACAGTGGGGTTTCTATCCAGAAAATGTGACAGCAACTTTAATGGTTCACAGGTGGAGGCCAATGGTAAGGTAATTGTGTCCTCGTTGGGGCAATTTCTTTCATCGGTGTAAACAGGGAGCTTCCACAGCACAGGGGTTGAATACTTATGCAAGCAAGATATTTCAGCTTTTTATTTTTCTTTAAAATATTTCCCAACATAAAACCAATGTCACCTTACAATAATTGATTTTGAGTTTCAGTGTTTTAAAATAAAATATCAAACAGAACGAAATTTCAATGTACCATTTGTAATTCAGTAATATTAGAGAATTGGTCAGGGATCTGAATACTTTTGCAAGGCACTGTATATATATATATATGTGTGTGTGTGTGTGAGTGTGTGTGGTTACCATTAATCTAAAATAAAACTGAACATTAATATATGCTTTAATAAAGAAAACACTGGAGCACATCCTTAGCTGCTGCCCAAATGTGTTTGGTGATGGACGGTACCGCTGGCCCTCTTTTCTTTTGCAAGCTCATCTTATTCATCACTTTTGAGACACTGACAGTCTTGTCAGTGGAACAGCTGTCTTATCCCAGTGGCTAAAACATCCCCTTATTATGTTTTGTCTTTCAGTGTACCTCATATTCTACCATTGATAGAATGTGTTTTAAAGTTATGGATGATATATTACAACATCTAATGGATTCAGTGCTTACTGGGCTTGACGAAGCATAGCCCCGGCACCTCTTCAGCTAGTTAAAAATATCATACAGTGTTTTGCTCGCAAATTAAACCAGGGACATTTAATTACTTTACGATTTCAGCTACGTGCCATGATGATGACACTGGCTGCGAAAGAAGGACCACGACTCTATTGTGTGTGTGTTTATATATATATATATATATATATATATATATATATATATATATATATATATATATATATATATATATATAAAATACCACTGCTTCCGATTATTACTACTGCTTAATAACAGGAACATGTTACTTAGGGATGTTGAAATTAAACGCTTTCATGCATACCTGACAGCGCGGACCGTGGGTCAAACCAATGTTTGTGTAGGGTGTGGTGTATCGCTTTTTTTATTTTTTTCAAACTATAACAAACACAATAATAGTGCATATGCACAGAACAAAAAAAAAGTGGACGGACAAAATACAACCCCCCAACCCCCCGTCGCTTTAATTTATTTTTCTACACATACTACTACTTTGTATAGTGATGTAGAATATGCCATTATAAAATCTAATACTTGTACATGCTCTTTCAAATAAACTTGTTTTGGTTTTGAATGTGCGGTCGATCGATATTATTAGAATTGCTTGCGCCCCGGCACCTTTGTTTACACATTAAGCACTGCTGATGATCGTTTACAAGAACCATTGCTTCTTCATTTTTATTGTTTTTCATTACATTCATCCCTATATCTAATGTAATGCTATTTTCATCTTTTAAGTATAGGGCACGTCTACACACGTTTCTCAGCATACACATACTGACGTTTTTTGAAAGTTAGATCAGGTGATTTTCTCTCGTGCAGAATTTAGTCTAGCAGTGCTTTACTAATGATCTAAGAATGCTGATAATTCAACGGCAGCAAATGGCTTGCCAATTACAAATTCAATTAAAACACGTGAAGCCTCACAGTTTAAATACCCGCGCCCGTAGAACGCAGACATATTGACTGCTTTTTGTGTGTTGTTTTTTGGTTGCATTTTATTTTCAATAACGATGTTACGGAGAGGGCAGGCTATGCTGCCTTTCTTCTTATTGACCTGGGTCTTGAGGCTCACACAAGCTCTTGCTTCAGCTCATGATGGCCTGCAGGAAGAAGCAGCTGCAAATTCCATGTCAGGAACAGGAAACTTGGCTCGTGGAGGGAACTTGAGCTTGCCTACTGATTTAGCCATTCCTTATGCTGAGGACCTTTTTTCTAAACAGGATTACTTTTCACCAACTGGAAAAGGTGAACTTTCTGAGATTGCTGGTTATTCTGCAGATCAACAGAGGCAGTCTCTTGATCATGTGTTTGCTGAGTCTGATGCTGCAAATGATGGGCTTTTTGATTTCAGCCAGCGTTATAGGTTTGATGAGAATGCACTTGAACAGCCTGTCTTTTCCAATCCAGATAGTGATGATTTCAATTCTGATCTGACCAAGAACCCTGTCCCTTTTGTTGCTGAGTACCCTATGGCTTCAGCATCTGAAGGAGATGTGAAACATGTACTCTTTACTGATCGGCGTAATGACCCTGATGCGGACTTCCCTCAAGTCTTTGCATATGCTGATTTAGCTACGTCCGATAAAGAAAATGTGTCTAATACTGCTACCCTTGATCTTCTAGCAGTCAATGATTCGGTTATTAATCTTGCAGCAGAAATGGGTATAGGTGAACTTGGCAAAGAGTTTGATTCTTCTGACCACAAGTCTGGTGCCTATTCTGGAACCCTAGACTATGATTCTGCTGCCTTTGCAGAGCTTGAAAAGGAAGGCACTGATACTTTGCATCCTGATGTGCGTTCCTATCATCGTGAGGACCTATTTACTGGTGACCTTAATGGAATGCATGTTTCTTCTTTTGACCGCTCTGTGCTTACTGATATAAATCTGCAGTTGGATGAAGCTCTTTCTCCAGCTCTTAAGGTTGCCAGTGCACTCAACTCTCCTGATCTCTCCGGAGGTCACAGGGTGCCAAGCAGCATCTATGATGCCTCTATAGGGCCCTATGGTACATTTAATCGACCTATTACCCCACCAAACCCTCCTCCCCATAGCACAGGAGAGCCAACCACCCTGGCTTCAGCAACTACATGTGGTGTTGCAGACATGACCATCAAATTGTTTGGTGGAAGGCTGACAGACCTCAAAGTGCGAGGTAAGGGTTCTTAACTTGGTATCTGTTTTACCTCTTCCAGAATTACGGTTATCGCATCTCATTGTAACTTTTCCCCCACAGCCGACTTCATGTTAGTTGAAGTAAGCAAAGTTACGCAGAGGTGCAGGTACAAGGTGTTTGAGAAAAATGGAGTTGTCCACTTTACAACTGCCTTCAAAGGTTGCAATGTGAAGGCACAGGTAAGAGTTAGATTTATAACATTAAGTCTGCTACTATGCCATCAGATACGCACTTGCTGGCCTTGTACAGTATAAATGTTAAACTAACAAAGCAAATGCCACAGGACTGCTGTTCCACATACACAACTAACTTAATTTCTTAAATGTTGTTGTGGTTTTTGTCGACTAGAGCATCTGCTTTCATCTTTTATTGAGACTTTACGATCAGATGCTAGCTAGAACATTCCCATTCAAGTTGACGTTTTACCTTTGCTTGCAGGGTGGGCAATATGTCTTGACCCTGATGTGGAGGAACAAATATGTGCATATGTCCTGTCCAATTCCCACACCTGATAAACCTATTACAATCTGTGGTAAGAGTAGCATGACCATCAAACTCCCAGCAGGACCAATAGAAGCACTTCGTGTAAAAAGTGAGTTGTTCCTGCCTGGCAGTAAATGTCCTCCTACTTTGGAATGTATGGGTGTGTTTGCTTCACCGTACCTTGCTGCAACGCCTTGCATGCATTTGAAATAGTTGCATGTATGCTATAGTACATGTTTCAAGTAGTAAATGTCCTTGAACATAAGGCCTCTAGCACACTTTAAGAGCATTTTAGATTTCAGTTTTTAAAGTACTGGTGTCGTGGCTAGGCTTGGGTGCTCTTCAGGGATGGATTATACTGGGATCTGTGGGTGACAGGAGGTGATATGGGGGGGGGGGGGTTTGTGAATGTTTGGTAGCAGTTACTAAATCCAAGATTTATTCTGTAGCCGGTTTCCTCTCCCTGCTGTGTAGTCAATTGAGAAATGCTGCCTATTTAATAGATCAGGAGATCTCACTAAATTTCTTCCACTTGTAGATAAATTCAACAAATGGGTATCCATTCATGAAGTTGCTGTTAAATGCAAATATCAACTGTTGAGTGATTCAGAGGGAAGGATCACTTTCACTACTTCCTACAATGGATGTCACGTGAGGAGATTGGTATGTGTATCCTGCTTTCCACTAGTATAGGAAACATTCTGCTCTGTATACTGCCTGCATTGTAACCTAGGAAGAATGGACCAATACAGTATTTCACCTGTGTGCCCATACAAATTGATGTGTGAAATATATAATGGGTTTATTTTCCTATTTAAATATTGGAATTGTTGCACTCATTTTGGCTGTTCCCTACTGTAATCTGAAACTAGGATAGCCTTCCTACCCAGAGTAACAGTACTTTTTGAAGATTAAAACTCCAGTGACACTTACTTATTTTTGACCCTCCTAGATGGATCGTTACTTCTATAACATCTACTATCAAGTGGCTCCAGGGAAGCTAGGACAGGCACTCATGTCTTGTAGGACAGGAATTAATGTTACAGTCCCACCTGAAGAGTCTTTGCCGTCTGTGTTTTGTGGCAATTCTGGCATGATAATCACATTGCCTAAGGGAAGTCTTAGCGAAGTCAAAGTGAGAGGTGAGCTGCAGCTGCATCTATGTTTCTCTGAATTCTGATGGTGTCAACCCACCCCTTACTGATTGACACAAATTGAAGTTGTGAACCATTCACATGTTCAATTTCAGGTGTTTTAGATTTCTGTCTAACTGAAGCCACGAACAGACCTTGTCTCGTATACGCATTTAGAAAAACTTGCTGTGCAGGGAACTCTCACGGAATTTGTCTTCTGCAGATGGTTTTGGCAAGGCAATACCTGTTGGTAGTATTGCCAAGCAATGCAATTATCAACTCTTTCAAATGAAGACTGGACACATCATCTTGATTGCTTCCTTCCAAAGCTGTCAAATTGCATTTGTGGTAAGAATATTGAGGCGATGGTTTTATTAGATGTTGCTGCATGCTTCCAGTAAACTTATTCAGTACACGCAATGGTGAATATGCCAAGAACAGAATTTCTCTTTTTTTTTTTTTTTTTTTTTTATGAAAAGGATGGTTTCTTTGCCTTGAGCCTCCAATTCCAGCATGCTGATCATGTAATGGGGGAGGTCTCTGCACTTTGCCATGCGGGTGGGGAGCCAAAACCATCTTGCCAACCTGAGCCTCCTACAACTCAAGACGTATCTTCCAGTGTACTGTCTACAGTAATTCCTGTAGCTGTGTCTGCTACCATCTGCAAAAAGCATGGCATGACAGTAGTTCTACCCAATGGTCCTAGGTGGGGGATTGGAGTGAAAGGTGAGGGTTTTGTGTTCCCTGTTTTTGGCTTAAAGCTGTAGTGGAAGTTCAAAGACTGGCTTGCTGTAATGACTTCTCCTTTTATTGCAGATCTTTCTGGCAAAGAAATCACTGTGACTAGTGCTTTTGCAGAACAATGCCATTACAATCTCTCTCTGCATCTGGAGAAAATAATCTTTACAACTACCTACACTGGCTGTTTTGTTGAGCAAGTGGCAAGTACATTTCAAGTGACACTAGAACACCTTTTTGTGGTTACCTGGGGGGCTAGCTTGATATGTGATCATTTAATATTTCAGTTTGACCTTGAGCGAACATTTTCGTCCATCAAGTTGAATAGGACTTTACTGGACATTGTTTGTACATCCTTGCATGGCAGTGGTACTTGTGAGAAATTGTATTTGCTTTTACACGCCTTGGTCATTTATGTTCCTACTAGGGAGGTCGGTATGTCCTGACTGTAATGTACAGGACAGCTACTTGGAATCGAGGGTCTGTGCGGATGGAATGCCCAACCAGTGCTGGAAGCCCTACAGAATTGCCTCCTCTTTCAGCCACTGTGGGGAAACCCATTCCTGTCTGCAGGTCCTCTAACATGACTGTGGTGCTGCCGGCAGGATCTCTAGAAAAAGTCTTTGTACTAGGTGTGTTGCATGGTTGATTTGGTTTACTAGAACCTTTTTGCAGTGGGGTACTTAAACTAGAAACTATCAAGGGCTAGTCCTATCCTGGATGTGAACTCATGGATACTTTGTGTTTCAGATGAACTCAAGAGGCCAGTTAAAGTCCTTGATGCGCCCAAGTCATGCAATTACAGCTTGGTGGAGAGAAGAGGACAGATCCTCTTCACGGCTCCCTACAGCGCCTGTGATATCAAGATCTTGGTAATTCTCGTTGGTGTTTTGTGTACTCTATGCCAATGGTGCGCAAACTTGGGGCTGCGCACCCCTAGGGTGGCATACAGTGTCACTAAGGGGGGATGCAACTAAAGAGGCAGTGTTTTATATTATATATATATAGATATATAGATATATTACACACACAGTGCCTTGCAAAAGTATTCAGACCCCTGACCAATTCTCTAATATTACTGAATTACAAATGGTACATTGAAATTGTTTGATATTTTATTTTAAAACACTGAAACTCAATCAATTATTGTAAGGTGACATTGGTTTTATGTTGGGAAATATTTAAGAAATAAAAAACTGAAATATCTTGCTTGCATAAATATTCAACCCCTGTGCTGTGGAAGCTCCCAGTTTACACCGATGAAAGAAATTGCCCTAACGAGGACACAATTACCTTACCATTGGCCTCCACCTGTGAACCATTAAAGTTGCTGTCACATTTTCTGGATAAAAACCCCACTGTTGAAGGATCATTGGTCAGGCTGTGAATCTGAAGGAAAATGAAGACCGATGAGCATTCTATGGAAGTTAGAGATAAAGTAATACAAATACATTGATTAGGGAAAGGGTACAAAATTAATATCCAAGTGTTTGGATATCCCAGTGAGCACAGTTGGATCAATAATCAGGAAGTGGAAGCTGCATCACACCACCCAGGCACTGCCAAGAAAAGGCCGTCCCTCAAAACTCAGCGCTCAAACAAGGAGACTTGTGAGAGAAGCCACAGAGAGGCCAACAATCACTTTGAAGGCGCTACAGAGTTCAGTGGCTGGGAGTGGAGTAATGGTGCACCAGTCAACCATTTCAAGAGCTCTGCATAACATTGGCCTGTATGGGAGGGTGGCAAGAAAGAAGCCGTTACTCAAAAAGTACCATCTGAAAGCATGTCTGGAGTTTGCCAGAAAGCATGAGAGTGACCCAGCTGCGATATGGGGAAAAAGTTTTGTGGTCAGATGAGACCAAGATAGCGCTTTGAGTTTTGGCCAAAAAGCTCTATGTGGGGAGCAAACCTAACACTGCCCATGCCTCAAGACACACCATCCCTAGAGTGAAGTATGGTGGTGGCAGCAGCATCATGCTGTGGGGATGCTTCTCATCAGCAGGGACTGGGCATAAAATTGAAGGAAGATTGGATGGAGGAAAATACAGGGAAATACTGTAAGAGAACCTGCTTCAGTCTGCTAAAAAGCTGAAGCTTGGGAGGAAATTCACCTTTCAGCAGGACAATGATCCCAAGCAACATTGGAGTGGCTCAAGAACAAAAAGGTGAATGTCCTACAGTGGCCCAGTCAAAGTCCTGATCTCAATCCCATTGAGAATCTGTGGCACTATTTGAAAATTGCAGTTCACAAGCGTCGTCCAACCAACCTGAACAACCTGGAGCAAATCTGCCAAGAATGGGCCAAAATCACTCCGACACTGTGTGCAAAGCTGGTACATACTTACCCCAAAAGACTTAAAGCTGTTATTGCAGCGAAAGGTGGTTCTAACAAATATTAATGTGTGGGGGTTGAATACTTATGCAAGCAAGATATTTCAGTTTTTTATTTCTTAAATATTTCCCAACATAAAACCAATGTCACCTTACAATAATTGATTTTGAGTTTCAGTGTTTTAAAATAAGATATCAAACAGAACGAAATTTCAATGTACCATTTGTAATTCCGTAATATTAGAGAATTGGTCAGGGGTCTGAATACTTTTGCAAGGCACTGTATATATTTAACAGAACCTTTTAAATACATAAATGACTGCTAATTAGGCCAAGTTCTTGCCTTTCAAATGCGCCATTGACTTACTCTAGGTAGAACTGGAGAAATTATGTTTGACGTGGAGAGTCAGTGAAACTGCAGTGAACCGTGACGATAAGTGAAAAAAAGTCCTGTTTTTAAATCTCGTATTTTCTGAGATTTAACAAAGAGGGGCGGGGAAAAGATTTCAAGACTGATTTTTAAATGTTGAATTTATGATACGCATATATTTGCCTAAATCTGGACCTTTGTGGTTAAGGAAATAATACGTGATAATAAACTTTGCGCAACACTGCTCTATGCTATAGTCAACTACACTCTCTGTATCTGGTGAAAACTAACTTAAAAGCACCTTAACGTTTAGGGTATATTAGAACTCTATGGCATGTTTTATTGTAACTCTATGGAATGTTTAGTAAAGTTGGGCTGGTGTATCTGAAGGTAATTTTTAAAAGCATGTTTGCCTTCAGCCAGCACTTGCATTTTTAGGGTTTTGAACACTGGCCTGAACTTTAACAAGGTTATCTCAATTTTAAAAATCCTAAATGACCCTACTTTTGCTTCTGGCAGGTCTTTGTTCCTCTTTTTAGAAATAGCGTCAGACAGGGACTAGACACTGGTTTGTTTTGACATTTCTGTACATACTGCTCTGGTCATCAACTTTCAGAACTGATGGCTCTAATGTTGCATCTTTATACCCCCCTACACACCTTGTGATGAGACTGCTAAATCCTTCATTTACTTCTACTTGATGACTTTTTACTTGGAATTTATAGTGGTAACTGAGTTTTGTTGGTTGAGTAATCCAATTGGCTTAGATGGGCCAAATGGCCTCCCCTCCTTTTTAATGAATTATATTAACGGTATCAAATCAACTTTAGCTTATAAAGAGTAGCATTTTGTCCAACCTAATGCTTTAGTACTTTGCCTCTCTCTCCTCCTCTTGTACATCTAGAATGGAAACTATGTCCTGGCCATTATCTATGCAACTTATTCTGGAGACTTTGCATCAGTGCAGATAGAATGCCCAACCAGTGGAGAACCAACAAAACCCCCTCCCTCTACAAAACCCATTCCTCCAACTCCTGTCTGCAGAGCTTCCAGCATGATGGTGGAGCTGCCTGAGGGACCTCTGGAACAAGTCAAGATAATGAGTGAGGATGTTTTTAGATTTTATAGAAATAAAATATATACAAATTGTTCTGGTAATCTCATGGAAACTTGTCTACTTCGTAGATAAATCCAATGGGCTATGGGTAGCTGTAAAGGATGTCCCAAAGAACTGCAACTACACACTGATGAAGGAAAGAGGAAGAAACCTCTTCATAACCTCCTACAAGGCCTGTCATGTCCGGATACTGGTAATGACTAAGCCTCTGATCTGGGCAACATGATCTAAATGAGCAGAGCCCATAGTATTGGGTGCCATGTACTGTGCATATCTAATGAAGAAAGGCATTAAGATTATGGCGGCCTCTTCCTGGATAAATCTTTCCAGGTTTATTTAAGCATACATATGTGCTGTAATAGTTCACGGGTAAGCGCCTGCATTCTGGACCTGTGCTGTATTTGATCATTTTAATACACAATATGTAGATCAAAGAATCTAGGGGAACTTCTGGCACTGCTTTGTGGCAGAAAATGGATTATTGATTTAGTGCTCCACTCTGACAGCTGCGATTTCTGGGGGAACATTTCTTTTTTTTTTTTTTTGGGGGGGGGTCTTTTGTATGGACAGCACATGGAGACCAAGAACAGCTTGTGAAAACAGATGTTCTAAATACAAATGACCCTAACCCCAGCTTTTCTATAACCAGAACAATTGCCTAACAATACTCTTGCATCCACTGGGATATTGGGACATTTGGAAATGGAATGCCCAAGTGGTGCTGGTGAACCAAAAAAAAACTACCACTAGAGACAAAGAATACCTTCTTTCCTACTGAAGCTTCCAACATGACAGCTTTTTGAGGAACCTCAAAAGCAGCTTTTTGACGGGGGCTCCCGAGAGGCGCATTCAGTAAAAGCACTTGCGTAGAGTGCAGGATGCGCCCTATAGTCTGGAGATCGCTGGTTCGCGTCCAGGCTATTCCGTGCACCAGCGACCCCCTGCGGTCTGGTCAGGCGCCTGCGGGCTTGCCTGTAAGCTGCCCAGGACTGCGTTGTCCTCCGACGCCGTAGCTCTGAGCTGGCTGCACGGTGAGTCTGCAGTGTGGACAGCTTCAGAGGACAGTGTTTGGAGAACATCTTAACCCTTTGCAGTCCATTTTTAAGTGCGCATCAGGTCCAATTTATTTTCACACGCGCAGTTAATTTTAGACGTGCTGTTTAAGTTTTTTTCCCCCATAGTCAAATGGTTTAAAAAGGCCCTGCATATCAACTAGGCACCTCCAGCCCCGCCCCACCCTTTTGTTAGCTATAGAGTTCACATATGCCAAGAAATAAATAAGTCGTACATACCGATCAATCATCTCCTGATCACTCGTTTTATCACCAAATGCCTCAATAATGCGATCAAAGTCATTATTTTATTACTATAACATCTGAAAAAAGCTCTGTAAATGTCCGTGATTCTCTGAGCGCTGATGCAATTGCATCCAGCTTGTTTCTTTATGGCTGCCGTTATCTGATGCCAGGGGCAAGTATGACTATTCATGAGATGCGCCCTTTTGTTTTTTCCGGCTCGGCTCCTATCCCTCCCACTCGGCCATTGAATGGGTTTTCTCGGCTTTTTCGGGAGAAAAAACGACTAGAAAC